>LZPO01108361.1:10128-23398 GCA_001675575.1 Neotoma lepida | reverse complement strand
GGATTAAAGGCATGCGCCACCACTGCCCGGCTCAGACCCAACTCTTAATGGTAACACATTTAAGTTACAAACATATGGGCATACATGCACAGGACTATGCTTATACCTTATCTTCCAGGTCTCTCTTACTCTAATGTCTGAGGCATCAGGAGCACTCAACACATGGTTATTGAGTGAAGAAAGTAAATTTAAACAACTTTTCTCATGTATTAATATACAATATACTATTTAATGTGTTACACTGTGTTANATCATATGAATTTAGAACATGGATTAGATTGTTTCTGGGTCCTTTCTAGTCAACATTATTTAGCTTCATGAGTCTTTTCTTCATTTGCTTGTTGTAGGAATGNAAACTCACTCCTTTCTTCTTGGGTTGCTACCTCTGCAGGATGCATACAAAGNCCACTGGGCAACAGGTCTCTTGGGTGTCGCGGGTTATTTGTGGATGCTAAATCTTGATGACAGAAATGGAGGTAGATGTTGATGGAAGGGACATCTCACAGCTTCTGGTTCTTTGGTTCCATAGTGACTGTATTTTTACTAGAACGTTTTCAGCACTTTCTCCTTTTTCTGCTGAGCCTTTCTGAGAGGGCAGAATGCTGAATGGCTCTTTCAATAGGCAGCTTTGTCAGGGAATTTATTCTAAGCTACCTGGCATTGCTTTAGAACTACTGTGCAATGGCTTTTCTCCTGCTATGCCCTAAGGCTTCAATTTGCTGACTTAGAAAAAAGAAGAGATACATATATATAGAACTGGGATAGGTTCCAGTTTTCCTGTGACAGTTCTGGTTAATACCTGCTGCATGGTATAAATGTCAATGGTGTCTCTTTGACTTTCTTAATTCACCTTGATTGGGCAATAAAGTGTAGTTCTGTCTGCTAATTTGATTCTTTCACTCCTAAGTGTTCTCTTGCCTATCTATTGAGGAACACTCATTCCTCACAGTGCTGCGGTAGGTATTGACAACGCCCCCATATTCCTCATCCCACCTTCCTTCTAAGGCAGCAAACATACAGANAAACTGTTTACTCATTTTATTTAAATCTTTTGAAGGGAAAAAATTAGTTGAATAAATCTATGTTTTAAAAAGAGGTGACCTTTCCCCTCCAGTGGCCAGTATGATAGAGTAAAAATGATTAAGATGATATAAACATGTTTTTAATTAAAAAGGAACCTTATTAGTTTCTTGATGTATAAGGATCAGTATAATATAACTGAAATCATTATGAAATACTGATGAAGTTTTACCTTCCTGAAACTATCTTTCTTNTGCGTTTCCACATGTGCTCTCTTACAGCCAACTTCAGGGATGCCTTGATGAGAAAAGACTTGAGGCTGTGAAGGTTATATCAAGTTCACACATAATGCTGCTGAACAGGAACAGTGGCAAGGGAATACTGGAAGTAAGGGATAAGCCAAGTGTCGAAGTATCCCCAGGGATTTGGAATGAGAGGTAGGCGTCGAAGGTTGGGTGTAATTTCTGCAGGTAGGCATGTCTGTGGAGGAGGGTGTGATCTTTTATCTTTCAGCGAGCCTGCCCAATTTAGGCTAGAATAGAGAAAGGAGGGAGAGAAGATGACTGGGTCAGAGAGAGAATTTGAGATTCTGAAAAGTGAAGTGGTTTGATCTTGCAGGTATCTATTTTTCCAAGACATGTGCTTTCATATTGGGTTTTTGAATATTACTTCAAAACTTATATTTCTTTACAAAAGTTTTACCATTAAGACAGGTAAAGATCAAATTGAAAGTAAAAAAAAAAAGTAATGATTTTCCAAGTCTCTCTCTCCTTCCATCCCTCCCCCACTCCACCAGCAGCATACAGAGCACACGAGAATAAGGAGGAAAAAGTATTGTACATGTATGTAATTTGGCTACTGCTGGCTTGCTTGGACTAGCTGTGTATTCACATGAAAACTATAGGCTTTGACATAGCTTAGATACTCCAGCTTTGGGCATCTCTGGGTTCTGTAGTAGACAAGAGAATTCTGCAGGGACCTTAATTATAATCTGTGGTCGGGGTAGGGAGAGGATGGAGAATGAAAGGCATCCGTGGGATGCTCGCTTTTAGAAGGGCATGTTGGAACTGTTTAATCTGGTCAATTAGTGTAGCCTTTGGGCATTGATGCTGGAGTTTGGATTGCCTGTCCCAGTGAACCTACTTAACACCCAAGTTGGAAATCTTCTTTTTTCCCCACTACTTACATTTTCTTCATTTTTTCCCCCAAGGTCTTAGTCTACAGCTTCTACAGGAAAAGTTCCTCTGAGCATTCTTGTAGTACATAATTGTTTTTTACTTCAATTTGTTTTATTATTTTTCTCCATCTATCCTAACTGAAGCTACGAATATGAATTAATATTGGCATACACGCTAATATTCAGCAAGTGTTTATGTAACCCCTGTATACCCATCTCTATCTATTATAGGTGCTACAACATAGAAGTAGATATAAAAAAAAAACAGCCTAGATTCATGAGAGGGAGGAAAGTGTGGAGTCAGCCAACAAACAATAAATAGAAGAGGCGATTATGCCTCATGCTAAATCAAGACAAGGACTGGAGTAGAAAGAACTTCTAGACCAGAGTAAGAGGGAAGAAGGGAAAGGAAAGGCGCAGACACAGCAGTGATTGGTGTGATAAGGAGAGGCTCATTGGCAAGGGTAGGTTAGAACCAAGAATGGAAGCAGGCAAGGGACTGGCCCACGAGTTGCCTCACAGAGAATTCGGCAGGAGGAAGAAGAGAAGCAAAGCCTGGAGGGAGGGCCGGCCTTGTGTGGTTAAAGAGCATCAGGGAAGCCGAGAGGCTCTGGTGAGCAACTGAGTGGGACTGCTAAGGCTCAGAAGAGGGGTGTGGCGAGGGACCCGGAAGACCTTTCTAGAGGTTGTGGCTACTCTCTGTGAGAAGTGGGAGCCATTTCAGAGCTTTTTCGTCACCTAATTATGCTCAAAAGGGGCCACTTTGGCTTCATGTCGCAAATAGACTGTGGGTAGGAGATGAATAGGGACAGAGGCAGGAAGACTCACCAACGGGGGTCTCTAGTCCTCTATTGAGAGATGTTGGTAGGGTGGATTGAGGAGGTCAGAGCTGATGGATCTTTTCAACTTTTGTTTTTATGTTTATTATTATTTTGTTTTTTACATTTATTATTATTGTTATTATTATTATTATTATTATTATTATTATTATTATTATTATTTTGTGTGTGTATGTCATAGTGCATGCATGGAGGTCAGAGGACAAGTTGAGAGTTTCTCTTTTCTCTTTTTGCCACGTGGGTCTTGGCAATTGAANTCAGGTCATCAGGCTTCGTTGCAAGGGCCTTTACCCTCTGAGCATCTCACCAACACTGGTGGATACATTTTGAACCTGAAGATCAAATGCCTGTTTTGATGAATTCCATGTAGAATGTGGGAGACAGAAAGAAATCAAGGAAAGTTTTAGATTTCTGCTTATGTATTTGAAGTGGTGGAATTAACATGGGTGTTAAATGCTTTATTAATGTAATAACCTGGAAATATTTTCATGACTGTTTTCCTGACAATATTTCTGGAATAGAGATTGGGCCAGAACGAAAAGGGACCTTGGCAGGTGAGATAGTCTCTGGCTTGTTGAAGGTTGCATTTTTAGGTCCCATTGGACAGTTTGCACCTCAAATGTAAGGACTATGCATTCTTTTCTGTGTCTTTGCTACTGACTGTAGTGGCTATTATATAGCTTAATTAATCAAATTATTGATTTAAAGATGAATTATTATCTTATTTAGTACTTATGTATGATACCACTTATTTAAATGATTTCTTTATAGTGTAATATGTAAATGTAAAGGTAAGATGTAGCAATATTTTCATAAATATATTATTATTTTAATATATGTATTTTTATTTGATTCTTGTGCCTATTATCCAGTGATGGGAATTAAACCTCTATCCTCATGAATTCTGAACTTATTTATATTTTTCTACCACTGAGCTCAACCTTTGATATTTAATGACAGAGGTGTTTTGAACTATGTAGACAAATATTCATCATTTAGTNTTATTTTTAGGGACATTGCTTAGCATGTGAGAGGAAATATTTTTCTCATGCATCAATAAAAATCTAATATGACTTTGTTTAGATGCAGATATCNTTCATTCTTAGCTATCAAAAAGCAATCAGTGTTACTCATCCAAAAATACAAGAATTGCAATTATTCATCCAGCCATCAGTATCTTCTATATTTTAAGCAATCATCAAATTTTACAGGTATAGTATTAACCACACACATAACTCAATTGAAGAGATGACAATTGGAAGAACTCTGAGTTTTGTGTAGACTTTGAAGACAGTATCAAAGCTGCCCCCTGACTGGCAGCAAATGTGGAATGTCATTCACAGTAGGAAACATTCTAATAACTGAGTTGTTAACGTGTAAAATGATTCTGAGGAACAGTGAGATATAGTTGATACCCAACAAATGTTGGGCTGCTTCAGGTGTGTTTCCCACTCCTGACCCCGAGGGGATTGTTCTTGCAAACAAGTCTTTGACACACTAGCTCTGTTTTATATTTTATTTTATTATATGTATATATATATATATATAAAATATGTATATATATTTCTGCCCAGCATCCCTTCTTATGGTAACCATCCTTCCCACCTGTGCTTTCTCCATGTGGCTCAATTTCAATACTAATTCTTTCTGAGAAACGACTAGGGAGGCCAAGCAATGGAGTCAGAGGCAGCCTACTCCATCAGATGACAGTGATCAAACTAGGTAGGGATGGTTACAGAATCCAAGCCAGGCCAGACCCCAGCTGGTCTCAGAACAATGAGGATCTGATGTTTCTCTTGGGGAGCAATCTTTTATGACCTTGAGAGCTGGCAGCTTTTGGCAGCTTCCTTTCTGATACAAGAGCATTCCAGGCAAGCAGGACTGAGATCTGGAGAAAGCACACCAGCATCCTCTGTTCTGCATCTAGCTAGCACTGGAACAGGGTTATTCCTGTTACACGCTTGATGCATTTCATTCTAAATTAGGCAGATCAGTCACTTGAGATGAAAACTGAAGATGTTCTTATTCACATAGGTACAGAAACATTTTCTTTTCTAACCATGCTCTCCCGTCTCCACAGGAAACATCCCCTGCAGGATATGGGCTGACATTCCATTATGGTCCTCACTCTGCAAGGCTCCAAGCCTTCAAAGTCTCACTCCCACCCTTGACCCATTTCTCTGAATTATTTTCCTATTGTATAACGGTTTTATAGCTCATTTCAAATCCAGATGACGATGGCACCATCTTTCTTCTGGAATGGTTCTTAGTGCTGTTTTATTTCCTTAGAAACAGATCCTTAGAATCACAGTGTTTCTCGAGGCTTCCACAGAGCTTGGCCCTTTGCAGTGATGAGCACCTTAAACTGTCAGCTCATTTGCAAAGTATGGAGACCTGTGATAGCCATGAAGTCCCACGGTCAAAACTTTCAGATAAAGTTATCTGGCTCCTTTCCTAAATTTTCTTTGGTGATGTGAGTGTTTCCACTGTAAGACTTTTTTTTTTCTTTAATGATGATAAGGAGAAGTTTTGAAGCCAGGAAAAATGTTTCTAGCTTAGATAATCTTCTATTATCTATCTATCTATCTATCTATCTATCTATCTATCTATCTATCTATCTATCTATCTATTATCTGTCTGTCTATCTACCTATTTATCTATCATCTATCTTCTATCTATTTATCTGTTTCTACCAAAATCTATCTCAATTTATTTATCTGAAATTTATCCCTCTGAATTTTTCATCCCTGAAATTAAGTTCTCATAAGTGGCAATTATCGTTAGAAAGTTGAATGCCATTTTACCTAAATGGTTTCCTGTCTGATTTTACCTTAAGTTTTACACTGTTCATGTTTACTTTCTATTACTTTTTCATTTTTTCCCATTCACAAAATGCCCAAACTCATGAACAATCCCCCTTTATCTAAGGAGGAAAACTTGGGATCCCTCTAATAATCCAGACAAATTCACATATTTAGCCCTCAAATAAAAATAGACAAAACTCTGAAGGAAGAATCAGAATGGAGGTGCAATTTATTACCTAAAAGACAGAAGTTGGCCAGGTTCTGCCATCTCTTATAGGTTCAACATGTCTCAATGGAATCCGTAGCTGCAGATAAAGCAATCTTATTTGATTTATATGGCCCTGGTTTAAGAAAAGTACAGAAGGAAAGGTCTACACCAATTCTTTATCTTAGGCAGTTTGTTGGCAGTGGCTTTGTGTTCAAAAAGATGTAGGCTCAAAAAAAAAAAAAAAACCCAGAAAGAAAGAACTAAAGAGCTGCTCTCTCTTATACAGCTTTCATTTGCTCAACTCCATCCTCAATATGTGGTGGTATTTGCTGAGCTATATTAATCAAGAATTAAGAAACGGTTTTATTAATACTTGAGAAAGTGCCAGATTGATTGCCAGGAAGTTAGTGTCTTCTAAATGTAGCATAATTAACTAAATTAAGTCTCTTCTTTGCCTGCTTCTTGTACCTACCAGGATAGCACGTGCTAAGAACTGCTGCCAGATGTAATTCTCTTACATATTTCTTATTACCAGGGAGGAGGAGAAAAGGTGATTAAAGGTTTGAATCCGAATTAAAATTATTAAAAATCACCATCCATTTTCATTCATTACATATCACAAATGGACATATCACCACAACGCAAAAACAGAATCTGGCAAAACTTCCTAATTTCTGGGATGTTAGCTCATTTTGGCTAAAACACTGAGTGTGTTACAATGACAGTCTTAAAGAAGAACATGGCAGTAGAGGCCCTGAGCTCAACCTNGGATTCAAACTCAGTGCTGTGGACAGTTGGGTGGGCTAATTCCTTGTGGGAGATTGTCCCTTGTGTTGTGCATTTAGCAGCAGCAGCATCCTTCTTTCCNCTCACTATGTATTTGGGTGTGGTAGGATAGACATGGCAATCAAAGATGTTTCCAGTTGAGAACTAATGTTGAAACTTTAAAAACCTCAACTATAATTTTGATAGCAGGTGATATCCTGGTCCTTAAGGATGTGTTTATTAACTACAACTAACACACTTAAGATTTGAGTTTACAGAAACCAAAACCTAACATGATGCCTTCAGGGACAATATGTATGTAGGAAGTAATTTTTGGAAGTGCAAGTGAAGACATGTAGGGAGAGGAGAGCAGCATATTTTACCTTCATGAGAGGTGTGCACTAGAATATGTATCATATAGGCAATTGGAGCAGGGGACTCCTTGGCAAACAACAGAGGCCCTGCTTTACAACTGTCCTAAGAGGAGACACTGAGATGTTTATTCCTCACTGCTTAGTCAATTAGCCCCTAGCACTTCTAGGGGACAGTGCAGCTATGTGGTGCTGGCTCTTGTGATGCTGGGGAAGACTTCCCAGTGAGGGGCAGTAGAGCAATATTTTAAACTGGCTGCCTTTTGCAGAGGAGGTGTTCACTGGCCTCNGTGTCACCCATCTCCAATGGTACTGGCAAGGCATCTCCTCTTGTGCCTATTACTATTTTATTATTATTTGAATTGATATTTTTCCTTCTTGTAGCTAGGACCTAATCCCTTAGGTTGTCATCTATGGTAGAGGTTTATCTTCTTAGTGTGTTGGCCAAATCTGACCAGCCTGTTAGCTAAGAACATCTTTAAACAATTTAGATTATTAAAAAAAAAAGAGCACCGATAGCCCTGACATGTGGAAATTATATAAGATTTAAATTTCAGAATTTATAAGGACTTTTTATTGAAAATATTCATGGACATTAACTCATTGCACATGCCCATTTTCCTGTCACAATAGTAAAACTGGAGTTTGTGAAACAACCCATGCACCCTGCAAGGCCTAAAGTAATTGCTTTCTACCTGGCCTATTGCCAAAGAAGCTGTCTAAGCCCTGGTCTATAGCAACAACTAGTACATCTATTTTCTTTTTACATGATAGTGTGAAATCATTGCAAGATATTTTTTCTTTCCTTCCTCTTTCATGACTCTCTGCCCCNTGAGCTTGAGTGTGTGTAAGTATGTATGTTTGGGTTTGTATGTGTCTGGTGTATACATGAATGTGTGTGCANAGAAGCACATGTATATATTTTCATGTAAGTGAAAGCCAGAGGTTGACATTGGGTGTCTTCCTCCATTGCTTTCCATCTTCTTTTTTGAGACAGGCTCTCTCACTGAACCTGGAGGTCACAGATTCTACAAGACCAGTTGGTCACTAAGCCTCAGGGATCCTTCTTCTGTCTCTGCAACATTGGGATAACAGATGTGTTCACTCCCATACCTGGCTTTTTAAAAGGGTTCTGGGCATCTAATCCCATCACCTCCTCCTTACATGGCAAGCACTTTATTAACAGCTCNATCTCCCTAGCCCATCCTTCCCTATTCTAAGATGAGCTTCCAAATTTCTTTAAATGTGTGTTATGTAGTATTAATCCAAGACCCTTCATTCTATGGGTTGTCTTTCTATACATGCATTTAATTTTATCAACCTCCTTTTAAAATGTTGTTCTCAGAATAGAATATGCTTTACAATATGTGACTTGAATAGTTAGAATAATAGTGACAATATTTTCAGAGTGAGATATTCTGTTTTTTAAAATGCACCCTGACTCCATTAAGGTTTTTGGAAGGCTCATTACAATGTCACCTCATAATGAGCCTTGCGTCAACTCAAATCCATTTTTGCATAAATTAGTTTCTGTGTATGTATATAATTTCTTATCATTAAGCACTTCTCCCTTTTTCTTCCTCAAAAAATTTTTTAACTATTAACNACCACTTGAAGTTTCTTATCTAGTGATTTTAAACATTTTTTGTCAAAATTTAATTGTCATTGCTTTAAATGAAATTCTTTGTGTTTNTATTCCACAGATACAAATTTGGAACCCATTCAATTCCTTTATGAACAGCCTTCATGTAGATTTAGTAGAGGTCAAATCTGATTTTCTGCATACTGTCCCATAAAGTGAAGTTCTTCGGGCAGATCGAATGGCTGGCTCGGAGGCTTTTGTTCTATCGTAGGACTTACTGATTGATGTGGCCTCATGTTGGGTTCACAGTAAAATACTTCTCTGGTTTTTGACTTAGGGCTTGACCACATGCCTTGATTTGACTAATGGGACTAGTAGCAGACGATAAGCAACAGGAAAAGCAACAAAACATGGTAAGTTACTCAGGAGGGCACTGCCCTCTCTCGTGGAGCAGCATGAGAGTGCTCACATTTGCCCCGTATAATTTCTAATTGTCTAGGGGCTACCGATGTGTCTGCCATTTCCTCTGATTCTGGATTGGAGTGTTTATTGTACTTCTCCTGTGTCCCTTAAGAGCACCAGGAGCAGGCTGTTTTACTTTCTAGATCTGCAGATCGACAGTGGAAGTAAGGTAGGACAGAACTTTGGTCTGATTTGTTTGGGTGAACTTTTGAGTGTCTTTGGGTGAGGAAGAATGTGTTTTGCTAACAGTAGGTGTGATGTGTGTGCTCATAACAAAATATCATACACCAGTAATTTGTAAAGAGCCAGATTTTGCTGTGCACAGTTGTGGGACATGAGAGACCAAGACAATGAATGGTGTTACCATCTGTCACGGGGTGAGAGCTGTCTTGATTGATGCTCANGCTCCCTCAAATGGGAGAGGAGCAGAAGGGAAAGTAGGACCAACACTGTTCTCACCTGGTTGGAGAGTGAAAAAGAGCCAACCAACTCCCACAAGGCCTTTATACAATAGTGCTACTATATTTAAATGGGCAAAAGCCTCACAAACACTGCTTGTTTAGCTTCACTTGACAACGCCATTGTTTAGGTGATTAAGTTTACAATACCTGAGTTTTGAAGACACATCCAGATCTCAGTGGTAATGATATAAATTATTATAAGAGGATGAGTTGTGGAGATTAAATTAGTTTTCCTAATTAAAAAAAAAAACTTCCCTTCATGGCTTAATCAAATGGCTGACAAACTATAGCTTGTGGGCTAAATCCAACTGCAGCTTTGGCGTGAGGCATATGGAGTAGAGCATTCAGCTGATAATGATTGCATTTTTAAAAAAAGCCTTAAAAACTTACATGGAATAATATGCACAAGAACTTTATGCAGTTTCTGTCTGGCTTTCTACAAAAAACAGTTGCAGCCCCCTGGCTTAGCCAAGGTGAGGTTGCTAACGGTTGCCTTCTGGCTATATCATGTGACTTGCTTTGGCCAATGGGATGTTGACAGACTTTGATGTGAGCAGAGGATTGAAAAAAATTTGGGAGTTTGGCTTGGTGGTCTTTGCATATTTGTGACTTTTTTTGTGTAAAATAAAATATATGCAGAAAAATAAAAAAATGTACAGCTCAATAACTCATTATAAAAATATACACAAACTTATCGCCCAGATCAAGAAATGGGTATTGTTCCCACTTCAGAAGTACCCCTCATCCCTCTTTCTTACCTTCAGGGACAGTTACTAGCAATGTATGTATTTTTATTTTTCAAAGTGAAGGGTTAGTGTTTATTTCCTTCTTCTTAGAGCTTTTTCATTCATCATTGAGGTTTCAAAAGCCAACACCATTCCCATTTAACTCTCTCTGCCTCCTGTTTGTGGTTTGAGATGTCAGCTCTCAGCTGNTCCTGCTGCCATGCCTTTGCTCCTCCATGATGGACTCTGACCCTCTGAAACAGTAAACNTCATTAAATGCTTCCTTTTATAAACTGCTCTGGTCATAGTGTTTTGTCATAGCAATAGAAAAGCAATTAAGACACAGAATGAATAGGTTGTACTTATGCATTTAAGAACATAGATATATAATACATATATATATATACACATATACACATATGTATGTAACAACGATGAAAAAAGAGGCCACAAATTTGAAAGAGCAAGGAGGGGTACATGGGAGGGAGAAAGGGGAGGGAAATAATATTATAATCTCAAAAAAGAAATAATTTTATTTTATTTTTAATATTTTCTCTTATTGAAAATAGATTTTTTCATACAACATATTTTGATTATGGTTTCCCCTCCCCTAACTTCTCCCAGTTTCTCCTTCCTTATCCTCCCATCCCCTTTCTGTCTCTCCATAGAAAACAAAGAGGTATCTAAGGAATAATAATAAAATAAGATAAAACAAAAACAAACAAATCAGAACAGTACAAAACAAACAGAAGAAAAAGAGCCAAAGAAAAAACACAAAATCACATATAGATACTGAGACGCACAGGAATCCTATAAAAACACAAACCAGAAGCTATAATATATACTTAAAGGACTTGTAAGATTAAAAAAATTCCCTGATGCAATATTATGAGACAAAGAATCTCCAAAGACAATGTCATTGAGTTCATTTTGTGTTGGCCATCTAGTGAGCCTCTCTTGAAGAAAACTAATTTTTCATTTGCAAGTGGTTATCTATTGGATATAACTTTTGGGTTAGGGATGGGAGCATATGTCCACTTCTCCTCCCAGCTCTACGGCCTATTTGTCGCAGACCTATGCAGGAACTGTGCGTGCTGCCTCAGTCTGTGAGTTCAAATGTGTGTCAGTCCTGTTGTTTAAAGGGTCTTGCCTTCTTGGTGTCCTTCATTACCTCCATTACTCTTTTTCCACCTCCTCTTCCAAAGTGTTCCTGAGCTCTGAGGGGAGGGATTTGATGGAGACATCTCTTTTAGGCTGAGTGTTCCAAGGTCTCTCACTCTATGCACGTTGTCTGGCTGTGAGTCTCTGTATTTGTTCCCATCTGCTGCAGGAGGAAGTTTCTCTGATGATGAGTGAGCAAGGTACTTATCTATGAGGATAGTAGAATGTCGTTAGGTATCAGAACACAGTCAAAAGAATGATGCACAGGGGACAATGCCTTGGGGAACTGTGAGAGAGGCTCTGGGAAGAAAAGCAGAGAGCCTTTACCACAGGTGCATTTTGTTCCCTAGATTGTTCTTGGACATGATTTTGTGTCTTCTGTGACAAACATTTACATTCAATTTATAAGACATGTTTATTCTTGTTGGATGTCAGATCATAGCCACAGAACTCAATCTGGTCANTATACCCTGAATCTGGATACGGCCTTTTGCCTTGCTTATGTGCTTTCTCAGATATAATCATAGTATATGCCAGGAAATTGTGCTTAAACTGGTCTGTCCTGAGAAAGCTCTGGGAAAGGGCTGCTCTGTTTATATTTAGTATGTGTTTCCTGACATTTATTTACATTTTTTCTGAACTCAAGCAACCTTCTTTAGATCATTGCTTTCTTTGTTTCATTCATGTATAAAAGTACGCTGAAACTGAAGTAAGATTGTCTGTAGGTGGAAGTTTCTGTTCCACCAACAACTCCCAAATACCCAGCAGCCACTTCTCAAATTCCCACACAGAAGCTCGGTCATTAGCTTAGGCTTGTTACTGACTAGCTCTTACACTTAAATTAACCCATAATTCTTATCTATGTTTAGCCACGTGGCTTGGTACTTTTTCTCAGTCTGGCATTCTCGTGTTGCTTCCTCTGCATTTGGCTGGCGGCTACCGATGCCACCCTTCTCCTTCCTAGCATTCTTAGTTTGGTTGTCCCACCTATATTTCCTGCCAGGCTACTGGCTAATCAGCATTTTTATTAAACCAATTTGAGTGACAAATCTTTACAGCATACAGCATTAGACTGTAGTTGTCTGTCGCACTTTTTCAGGCCCTCAGATCCAAGTCCAGCAGACAAGATCTACACAGGTCAGCTGAGAAGTTGATAATTAGGAGTCATTTTATTGCTACATTTCTTTAGTAGAACAGTCATATTTGGTTTTCTCCTAAGTTCCTGACCTATGTAGTTTCATGTTCTTAGCCATCTGAGCAGTTTTATGCAGGGCTTCCATCTCATGGAGTGAGCCTTAAATCAGATATTAATTGGTTTTTTTCCATAAACTGTCACTCTTGCACCATCGTATCTTGCAGGCAAGTCACCATTGTAGATTGAAGGGTTTGTAGCTGTGCTGATGTTCACATTTCTCTTTTGGTAGCAGGCAGAGTACTTTCAAGTACCANAAACACTAGTACATAGGGGTGAAGGCTCTAAATAACCACCAGCTTGACTTCTCCATGTTCAATGAGTTGACTAGGTGCTGTCTGCAGCAATAGGACCTCACTGTCAGTTTCTGGAGAGCAACTACTAGTCTTGGCAATAGCCTGGGTTGTTTTGGGGGTTTGATGGCATCCCTTTTGCTAACAACTCCATTAGATATAACCTGTTACTGGTACTGGAAGCTTCATTTGGTGACAAGAGATGTCCAG
>LZPO01108360.1:39080-70693 GCA_001675575.1 Neotoma lepida | reverse complement strand
CAGAGTGCAGTGTTTTACCTCAGCTGGGAGCACTGGCCTTGACCAGTCACCCAAGTGACTAGATGGTGTGTTTCTCTCTATAGAGGATTTTCATAGGCGTGAACTCANGAAGCATCCCCTCCTCAGGCAGCCGTCCTATGTGAAGGCAAAGCAGTTGTTTCTTCTCTTGTCAGGCCTTCCTCTCCTCACCCCCCGGGAAGATCAGGATGTGCCATGTTATTTTGAAAAGCCTAAATACTTGAAATTTTTATTCTCCAGTTGGATTTGAAAGGGGGCCATTATGAGCCCTGTCTTGATGTGGCAGGGGCTCTGAGGGTCTATTTGGATAACACTGAAGATTGGAGGAAATGTGACTCTGTCTGTGGGTTTTAAGCCCCTAAGGTAAGATCAGAAAGCGTCTGGGGCAATGAGAGCCAAATAGTTGAAGTCATACATTAATTATAGTCATGAATCATTTTTATTTTTAAAGTCTTTACCGTTTGACAAGGTTGTTTGCATAGTACCAGTGGAGTTCTAGGCAGCTCCCCCGTAAAGTAACTGCATTTGCTGACGTCTCTATGAGTTGATAATTCCTATTGTTTTTAGTAAAAATTGCTTATTTCCCCTGACTGAAGAAGTGGTCTCTATGCAGTTTTTCTTGATAAAATATTTTGAATTTATAAACGTAGGAAACAATGATCTTTCAGTTAATCTGCCACTCTATCAATCAAAATATCCAATCTCATGAATGTGCTTACGTTATGTACAAACTCTGGACATCAGGAAATACATTGAGCGCCTCTGTTGTACCTCACCCTGTGCTAAGCATCTAGAACATTCTTGAGAAGATGAGTATTCTTGCCCCTCAGAAAGACCTGCTAAAGAAGAGGATAAGAGAAGAACCATTCACTGTAGTATGGTCCTTAGTGCTGTCTGTTGAGNTGCCGTGTGTGGTGTAGTGTGTATTTCCAGCAAGGAGCAAGTGCCTCCAGCTGCCTGGTACAGCCAGGGAAGGCCAGCAGAGCAGAGGCTATGGCTGAACTGCCTCTTAGTGGAGTAAGGCTTTGCTTACCTGCGAGGGTACAGAGAAAATGTGTGGGCAGATACATGGCTTATAAAGAAGCATAGAAATAAGAAATGGAAGATTATGTTCAGGTAAATGCCAGTGGGTCAGTATTACTGAATTTGAAGATGCAGGGAGACAAGGCTGGGGATGAAAGGGACCATATCACAAAGACTTTCCCTTGTACTCAGGTTTCTGTACAGGTGCCTTTGTAAGACTGTGTTATTATCAGTGTAACTGAGCACACATAGACACATCCAGAGGATAGGATGGTGTAGTCCTGAGGGAGCTGCTGAAAGATCTCAGGAGCAAAGGCACCTCTTAGAGTTGACAGTTTTCGGATGACCTCAGTAACTATGAAGAAATTCCCCACAGCCTAGAAGTGTCCTACTGAAATGCTCCCAGAGATATTGCTGCCACAAAATCCATGATAAAATGAGCGGACCCCCCAACCCCAGAAGAAGTCATTCAGGCTAAAACTGATAGCCATTTTTTTAAAAATGAAGTAAAATTTACATACAGTACATTATAATGTGAGTTTTCCTCAGACTTCCTCAGTTCCCTAGTGTCTGTCCCTGGCCACAGAGTCAGCTAACTACTCTTTTGTCACCAAAGATAGGTTTTACCTGCTGGTGGGTTTTAGATCAAGAGCAGGACACAACACTATTCTTGTTTTGCTTCTGACTTTCTTCATTTGGCATGTTTTTGGGATTTATTCATATTCTTGTGTCTATCAGTTACTCTCAGTAGACTGTTACAATACAGGTCTTAATTTGGTTCTTAATGTCCTATTTGGTGGATATTTGGATTATTTTCTGTGACATTATTGGAGACAGTGTCTTATGTAGCTTTGGCTGGCTTTGAACTCTCTAGGTAGCTCAGGCTGGCCTTGAACTTTTGATTTTCCTGCCTCTGCTTCCCAAGTTCTAGGATTGCAAGTGTACATAACTACACCTGGCTTCTGTGAGCATTCTGAAACAGATCTTGTGGACTAATATTTTTGTCTTTTCTGGGTAAGCACTTATGATTAGAATTGCTGGACCAAAGGTTAGATGTATTTTAAATTTCATAAGAAACTGCCTTTTCAAAATGTTAGTATTATTTAACTTACTGGCAGTGCACAGAAGTCCCAGTTGCTTCCCATCTTGCCATCACTTCAGTTCTTCTAATGGGTACGAAATAGTATCTCAGCGTGAATGTGATTGACATTCGTCTCGAGACTAAGCTGTTAAATTCCCTTTTCTATGCTTACTTCACTTTCTCTTTGAAATCAATTTTTAGTGCACAAAATATTGGACTTTATCATGATAGTTTCATACCTACATACGTGCTCTTGTACTTTGCTCGTATTTCCCCATATATTACCTTTCCTTATTCCCCTCTCCTGGTCCCCTATCTCTGCCCAATGCAGATTTCCATGGTGTTGGCACAAATGTATATTCCTAGCCAGTGTATAATGTCTCCTGAGCAATCCTTGCAAGCTTTTGATGTCCTTTGTGTCCTTGGTGCTGACAGGAATGGACCACCCATATAGTTTTACTTTTCATTTCCCTGGGGCAAAGGTTGTTAGGCACTGTTTTTGTGTGTATTTATTGGTGATTTATTGTTTTTTTCTTTTGAGACTGTCTGTTCAGTTCATTTGCCCATTCATTGAACAAATAATCTGTGGGGTTTTGAGTGTGTGTTTAATTTTGGGTTGTTTTATTTTATTTTTTTTGGAACTGAGGACCAAGCCCAGGGCCAACCACTCTACCACTGAACTAAATCCCCAACCTGTTGAGTTTTTTCTTTAAGCTGCTGTGGGTATGGCTCCCATCAGCATGGAGATCTCCCCACTCCGTAGGCTGTCTTCATCCTGCTGATGCTCGCTTGGCTGTGCAGCTTTTTAACTTTGCACAGTCCACCATCTGCGGATCCCGCTGTGTGCTCTGCTGGAGTCCTTGCAGAGGTCTCTGTCTTCGCCTGTATCTCAAAGTTGCCCATGATTATATCTTGAAGTAGTTTTTGTTTGTTTTGTTTTTCCTCTAGCAGTTTCAGAGTTTTAGGACTTAGAGTCTCTGATCCACGTTGTTTTTTTGCAGGGTGAGAGGCATCTGATTTCCTTTTCCTCTGTGAGGACCCAGCTTCCCGCACCATTTGTGGAAGGGTCTGTCTCTTCCCTGGTGTGGCTCCCACATAGTTCTTTGTTTTTGCTCTTTTCTCCCAGTTTGAAGACTACGTTTTCATCTTCCTCGTGGTATCTCTAGGTGAACAGACATTCCTGGTTCTGGTAAACTAGTTCAACTATTGTTCTGCCTCTGTGTGTGTGTGTGTATGTATGTGCATCACATGTGTGCCTGGTGCCCATGGAGACCAGAGGACAACATTGGGACCCCTGGAACTGGAGTTACAGACGGCTGTATGCTACCTCGTGGGTTCTGGCAACCAGACGTGGGTCCTTTGTAAAACAAATGTTCTGAGGCATCCCTCCAGCCCCTTGTCTGAGATGGAATCTCACTGCTCTGTCACCACTAGTCTCAAAATCCTGGGCTCAAGTCATCTTGCCTCTGTCAACCAAATATCTGTGTGTATTAGAGCACCTGGTTATTGATCTATTTTTCATCTTTATGTAAGTAATATGCTTCCTTGATCATGCAACTACAGAAAACCTTGATATCTGACAGATTTTAAGATTGGTTTGTTACTTTTAGATCTTTTACTCTTTATATAAATTCTAGTAATTTATATAAAATAAGCCCCATAAATCCCCGTGTCTCTACCTCCCAGGCTCAGCTTTTACATGGGTGCTGGGGATTGAACTCAGGTCCTCATGCTTGAACAGCAGGCTCCTTTCTGACTAAACCATCTTCTCGGCCCCTCAACCCCATCATTTTCTAAAGTGCTTCCAACCCCCTAGAGTCCTTTGCCTTAACTATGTTGTCGCAGAGGTTGGCATTTCAGAGCGCTGTTATTTTAGGATTGTAATTCCTGTTACTTCATTATGTTTGAGTCTAGAAATAATTGGTTAGTTCAGGGTTGGTTCTGTTTATCCTAGGAGATTTATAATTCATGTCTGTGACTCTCTGTGTTTAGACTTTGTAATTAACTCACTTACATTTTTCTACAACTTGTATTTCTAGGCTTCATAGAGCCCAGTGTGCAATTAAACAGACTCAGGTAACTGTTCAGAGAATTGGAAAGGAAATTGAAGAAAAACTAAGACTCACATCGACAAGCAATGAGCTGGTAGGTTTTTGTACAAGTACCTGTTCAAACTCCTTGTTTTCTTCAAGTGACTATCATATTATTCTTGGAAAAAATCTCTAGACAGTCCTAATAATGATGCTTATAGTGTTGCATTGAGATGACTGCTGGTCTATTTTAAACGTTAGAAATAAAAGTTCCCATTTGCTAATAACGTAAGGTAAATCTGCCATATTCTGTTAGATGAAACTTGAGATTATATATAATTACTTGGACGATGACTAGCAGACTATTTTATTAACGTCTTATAAATATGAACTGTATAGTGAGTGAAAATAGCTGCCAGGATGTGGGGATGTGTGGGAGGAGACCAGTAGGGACTAATTTACTGAAAGTAAGCATTTGGGTAGGTACCAATGGCTCAGCCGCTAAGATAGCACACCCAAGCCTAACGACTTGAGTGTG
Organism: Neotoma lepida; assembly: GCA_001675575.1. Lineage (NCBI taxonomy): Eukaryota > Metazoa > Chordata > Mammalia > Rodentia > Cricetidae > Neotoma > Neotoma lepida. The sequence continues at coordinate 66,003 of LZPO01108360.1, read as the reverse complement.
GTCCTTGGGATTCAGGGGGCAGAAGGAAAGAGCCTGCTCCTACACATTGTTCTCTGACTTCCATGACACACGCACATACAGATACTAAATGAAGAAACTAATGTGAAAACTCATTTCATTGGTATATATGCATAATGCTGGGTTTCATGTAGATAGTTTCTTAAAATTTAATTTGTACTTTGATTATATTTACCCAAGATTAATCCACTTTTAAAAGATGGATTTTAAAATTAANAGGACCAAATATAAGAGGCCCATTTGTGAACAGTGGNTACCTTTAGAGAGATGTGGGTTTGGTGAGGCNTNCCAAAGAAGCCATGACCTCAGTCCAGATGGGCGGATTGCAGATCTTCANAGAATTGGATGCTGTTTTATACTTCCTCAAGAGGGAAAGAATGGTAGCTTNGAAATGACTGTTCTGTCTATGTGAGCCAGGTGTGAGCACTAAATTACGCTGTGCTTCAGATGAAGCCACGTGACTATGCACAGCTTTCTATGTGCCGTGGGATACAAAAATACTTAAAATTCACAGCTTGCCATGAAGTCACNGTAATTGTTTGCCACACAGGAACTATTATCTCACATACGCAGCCTCTCCTCGCTGTCACTTGTACACACTTATCCAATGGCAGCTCTCACACTGAAGTTTGTCCTGGAGTTCCGGGAGGCATGTGTGCGGCTATCAATGCACATTCTCTCTCCTAGGATTTGAGCTAAATGGATTTGATCAACCTGTAGAAATTTGCTGATATTGGCACTGCATACAGTTGAACTTCATACGTACACTTGTGCTGTACCTAGCACATAGCAGGTGTCCAATAGTACCCAAATAACAGTAGCAGCTGTTTGTTTCTTTATAGCACTTTCTTTGTCTATGGAAAATCCTCCATGCTAGAGAAATGACTGTCCATTGTCTTATAACTTAGGATCAATAAAGGACTAAATTCCAGGCTGTGAGTATATTGTAGGGGAGGAAAAAGTGTTAGGTTTTAATCCTTCTGTAATGCACAAAAATGCTGCATTTTTAGGACCCTTGTCTGGGGAGAACTTGCTAGGTTTTATTTATCTTACTTTCCCAGGCAAGACTGGAAAATGACTTGCGTCATTAAGTGGCCGCATATGCTTTGTCTCAGTGTGGAAACATGTATGCTTAATCCTGTTTTTCTAAAATATAAGTGGTGACACACGGAGGAAGGTGATAGAATGTGTGAGTTTACCGAGGTCAGGTTCAAAGGGTCACTCTGTGTTTTTCTGCTGCCTGGTTAACACAGAAGGAAGTCAAGGGAGTTTTGAACTGGAAGTGAACCTAGAAATCATCCAGTTCCCTAATAACCCCCTTGAAAATCACACCCCTAGTACACCAGCTCCCTCTCCTGCTTGGTTTTTCACTGTAGTATTTATTACCATCTATCATGATATCTATTTAATATATTTTTGTTTCTCTAAACTCTGTGAGACTTGGGATCCCTACCCTCTTCCTTCAGTTTCTTCCCCTTCCCTCCCTCCCTCCTTCCTTCCTTCCCAAACTCCCCTTCCATTTGATTCCCAGCATCTAGACAAATGTTTGCTCATAATAGATGTGAAGTGAATATTAAGTATTTATTGAATTTAAGAATGACTCCATTAGGCTTGAGAGATGGCTCATCAGTTAGTGTGCTTGATTATCTTCTNGAGGACCCGGATTCAATTCCCAGCACCCACGTGGGGGGACTCACAACTGCCTATAACTCAAGCTCCAGGGGACTGATGCCCTCTTCTGGACTCCATGGGCACTTGTACACATGTGGCATACACACACACAGAGACACAAATATACATATAAATAAACGTTAAAATAGAAAGAGAATGAATCCAACACAATGCCTTGTTATAAACCATAAGCTTACTTGTAGCATGTTAGAAGTACTGTTACCTCCCTTTGCAAATTGGTCCAAGTCCATGTACTCCATCCCAAGCATCACTATTCACTCTAGCCCAAGTGAGAGTACAGTGAAAGGGCATATTTGATGCTGAAATCAATCAGTTATCCTTTTCAAACCTCTTAATTAGCCTTAAGTAATTATCTGTTAAGAAATATAGAGTTTATAGGTGATGCCTTGCAAAGATTTGGCATCTTTTCATATTATATATCTATGCCCAACATGAACTCTGGCATTTGACTGTGTTTCCTAGGAAATGTCTGCTGCCATCGCCATGGGCTTTTACATTGTGTCTGGAGTTTTGTTAGCTGCTTTTGTTGCTATAGTTGTGTGTCTTTTAACTTTTTCGTTTTGTTGTGGTGCTATGCTGGAGCACATTGGTTGAGTTTGTATTCCTGAGGGAAATCCTCTTGGTCATCATAAATTGTTTTTACCATATTACTGTGTTCCATTTGTTTAAAACTTTAGAGAATGTTTTGCTTTTATTTGCATGGGGCGTATTGGTTTGTAATTTTGTTTTCTTGCTATCTTTTTGTGTTGGGGCTGATGAATGTATGTGTGCGCATTGCATGCACCATGTTCGTGTGTTTGGAGGCAAGAGGAGGATGTTAGGAGCCCTCCACTATCACCCTCTGCTTAGCCCTTGAGACGGGCTCTCCCCAGTTTTTGACTAGGTTGGTGGCCAGCAAGCCCAGTGATCATTTAATTTCCACATATATTCCCCCAGCATTGGGGTTGCAGGCTCACAAGGCCATGCCCTGCTTTTTACATAGATGCTGGGGATCCAAACTCAGGACCTCAGGCTTTCCCAGCATGCAGCCTTCCCTGCTGAGCTGTCTCTGTGTTCTTATTAGGTCTTCATTTGGTTTTTGTTAGAGTGATACTGGTCTACTTTACTGGTAGGAAATTTCCTTCTTCTCTGTTTTCTGTAGGAATATATGTAGAATTGGATGTAGTTTTCTTTGTAAGTTTTGAGCTAGACNTGTATTTTCAACAGTTATGGGGTTATTTGGGTTGTCATCTTGTCTTCTTTGGTAGCTGTGTCCTTGCAAGGACTTTCATTCAAGAGGTCGGACGTTGTAGCATTAATGATTCTAAAGGTTATTTAGTGTTCTTTTCACTTCTCAATTACAGTTCTGTGATGAACACTCCGTGTCTTAGTTTGTGTCCATGTTTCTCACATATCTTATAAGAAGTGCCAGCTTTGGAGCATCTGCCCAGAAAAACCAAACTTTTAAATTTATAAGAATCTTGCAGTGATAATTCAGAATTTCTCCATATATTCCTCCCAGTTTTCACTAATGATGACATCTTCTGTACCCATGGTTCAATTGCCATGGTGTGTAGTCAAAGCTAAGACCATAATGTTAATATGTCACTTTTAACTCCTGACTTTGTTCAGGTTTCACCAGTGTTTGCACTCAAGTCTGTTTTAAATTGATGATTACTTCTTATTAGGGAGCCATTTGGGATATGTAGNTTTATCACAAAGATAGTGTAGGAGCTTATTTATCCCACTTCCAATATCTCCTATTACAACATCTAAATAGGCTATCATTTGCTACAATTAATGAAACTATATATTATACATAATGTACAATTAATGAAACTATATATTATACATAATGTATATTACTAGTCGTCATTAACCAAAGTCGATTCTATGTTAATGTCCTTTTCTGTTCCACAGTCTCATCAGGAAGCCATACTGTACTAGCAGTCGTCCTTCCTTCCCTAGCTTCCTCTTTTTTGTTGGTATTATTATTATTATTATTATTATTAAAGATTTATTTTATTTATGTCTTTGTAGTGTCTGTAGCTTTGTGTGTATGGGTACCCAGGAAGATCAGAGGTCAAATTCCTTGGAGCTGGGTTAGAGGCTTTTGTGAGCCCCCAGATGTGGGTTCTGGGATCCGAACTCTGGTCTGCTAATAGAACACCGAGTGCTGTTAACCCNGAGCCACCTCTCTGTGCTCTACCCAGCCTCAGCTCTTCTCAGATGCCCTTTACTTTTGATAACCTGACTGTTCTTGAAGACCACAGCCAGGCACTTTGTTGAGTTATGGGAGGCCAGCTCCCACCTTTTCAAGGGTTCTTAGGAGGAGGAGAGAGGAATAAGAAAGTATTACATAGAAAAATAGGGAAGAGGACAAAGACAGAAACACAGGATAGCTTCGGGAGGACCTGGGTCAATACCCAATAGCCTTTTCTGTTTATGGGCTTTTTATAACAATGCCAAGAGGCAGGGCAAAAGACCTTCCCCTTGCTAGATCAAAGCATACTGCACAGCCAAGTGTAGACCCTTCCAAACACCTGGTAACCATGCCCGTGGTCAAATCATCCCCTTATGCAGCCCTGCTGGGTAAAGCATGCTCAGATACTCGGACCCTGAGTGAGTTCTCACTAGGAAACCTCTGTGGATCTCCACATTGAGTGGCCCTTGCTTAAGTTTTGTCTTTTTTCTCAGAGTAAGACGGGGCTGCTTCTGGGTCCAGTCCAGGACACAATGTTAGATTTAGTCATGTCTTTTAGGCTTCCCTGATCTATGGCAAATTGTCAGTCTTACCTTTTTAAAAATCACCTGACTAATCATTGCTGATACAAGCCTTGCTCATTTGGCTGAGGCAGTGCCTCCCAGGTCTCTGTGCTGTAACTCCCTTTCCAAAGTCCAGTTTTAAAAAGAAAGTTGCTAAATCCAAACGCAGGAAGTAAAAGTGGCTGGGAACAAAGCCTCTTGGAGAGGGGGTCCACACCGGCTGCTTTGATTCCATCATAGTAAAAGTCGCTGGGAAAAAGCCCTGCCTCTTGGGGGGGCACACACCGACTGGATTCCATTGTAAGGAAGCCTTGTCCCTACTCCTTTGGATTCATTTATTTTTGCTTTGGTTACAATCTGGTAATATGCTGTTCAGCTTCCTGGTCTGAGTAGTCTATAGATTTGGTCGTTAAAAGGTCTTTTGAGCCTGGCCTGGGGGGCATGCTTCTCTAATTCCAGAACTCTCTTCAGAGGCTGAGGCTGAGCGGGATTATAAGTTTAAGACCTTGTCTCTTAAAGGAGAGGGGAAACTAAGGTGTAGCTAAACAGTAGAACACTTGCTTCACCTGCTCCCGTCCTGGGCTTTGATTCTTAGCGCTGGGGCGGGGGCGGGGGGAGACGGGGGGATCATTTCGTTGAACCTGGTGTAATGGTGCTGACTTGTAATCCAGCACTCAGGAATCCGAGTCAGGATAATTGTCATATGTCTGAGGCTAGCCTAGGCTACTTAGTGAGTTCAAGGCCAGCCTGGGAAACATAGCAAAACACTTTCCAAAATAAGTAAATAACTCTTCCAGGTTGACTTTTGCCATCTTTTTGTGTTCTTTACACTGTGGTGCTCTGTAGTCTGGTTCATTTTGTATTTAGCCCATCTTAGCCCTAGCACCAGCCATCTCTCACCAGAACCCTGCTCCTTAGGTTGGCTGATGGTGTTTAGAAACAAGATCTGGTCANTGGGTGTGCTTCATGCTTTTAAAGCCCTCTCAGAGGACATGGCTATCTCTGTATGAATGTATACCTATCTGTAGTAAAATAAACATGAGTTCATAATAATGTTTTCAATTCTAATGCCACAGAGTTTATTCTGGCTTTCTCATTCATTTTGTTTATTTGCAGTATCTTTTTCTGATAGTGAGAAACCTGGCTCTCATTAAGTACAATGTATTTATCTGTTAAGTCCTGGCATATGTGTAAAGTGGTTCCGATTTCTTTTTCCATTTGTTTTGTTATTTTAATTATTAATGTATATTAAATCTCATTATTAATGGATTTCACTGTGACATTTCCACATATACATATATCATGCTTTCATCATATCTACCCTCCCAAATATTCCCTTAGCCCCCTCCCCAACTTCCTTGTCTGAGTACTCTCTGCTACTTTTGGGTCATCTGTTATGTTGTTTTTATTTTAGCTTCTGCTTATGAGAGAAAATACATGCAATACTCTTTCCCATTTTTAATTAAAANTTTTTCAGCCTCATTTGGAGGACTTTATTTATTTGGTTTTATGTGTATGGGTAAATGTTTTTTGCCTACATGTGTGTCTGCATACTTCATGTGTGCCTGTTGCCTGTGGAGGACAGAAGAGGGCGTCAGATCCCTAGACTTAGAGTTACATAAAGTTGTGAGCCACCATTTGGGTGTTGAGAATCAACCTTGGCTCTTCTGGAAGAGCAACCAGTACTTTTAAGTGCTGAGCTGTCTTTCCAGTCCTTATTAATTAAATATGTATGTACATATATATACATATATGTGTGTGTATATATATATACATATACATATATATGTGTATATATATACTCACACACACATATATTTTTTTTATTTCTATATACAAGTTCTTTTCCTGATATGTATTTGAGGAAAATGTTCTTTGAGTCTGATGCTTATATTTTTTTCTTTTAAAAATAATTTGTTTAAAGATTATTTTTGTTTTATGTATATGAATGTTTTGCCTGCATGAATATGTGTGTACCACATACATGTCTGGTGCCATTAGAGGTCAGAAAAGGGCTTTGGATCCCCTGAGACTGAAGTTACAGGTAGTTGTGAACCATCTGGTGTGTGGGTGCTGGGAACCCAAGTCCTCTGCAAGAGCAGGGAGTGCTCTTAACTGTTGAGCCATCTCTCCAGCCTGCATTTTGTTGTTGTTGTTCTTAATGGTGATATTTAAAGAGCAAAAAAAAAAAATTAAAATTGAAAGAAGTCTACGGTATTTGCACATATGTTTGTGCATGTGGGTGCGTGTGCATGTGTGTGTGGATGCACAGTGTGTGGGAAGCCAGAGAACCCTCTCAGGTGTTCTTCTGCAGGAGCCTTAGGAGCCTCAGCCTTGGTTTGGGTTTGTTTGTTTTTGACACACAGTTTCTCTCTGTAGCCCTGGCTGGCCTNGAACTTGCTTCATAGACCAGGCTGGCCTCAAATTCACAGAGATCCACCTTCTTCTGCCTCCCAAGTGCTGGGATTAAAGGTGTGTGCCACACTCAGCTTGTTTTTTAAGACAGGATCTGTCACTAACATGGAGCTCACCAATAAGCTAGGCTGGCCAACCTGTCTCCCCAGTGCTGCAACTACAGATGTACACTGGCTCCCATACCCAGCTTTGTTCTGGTTTTTACACNAGTTCTGGGGGTTGAACTTAGGTCCTCACGCTTGCATGGTGAACACTTTACCAACTGAGCCATCTCTCTGGTCCTCTGATATATATTTCTTTGTGTTTTATGTCTTTCCTGTAGTCTTTATAAGAATCTTCTGTCTAATTCAATATTACAGAAATTTTCTGCTGCTTTTTTTTTTCTAGAAGTTTTAGAGTTTGGGGTTTGTGTTTAGATCTGTGATCTGTTTCAAGTTATTATTTTTTTTAACTGAATGAAGAAAGAGTAAAACATTCCCCCAAACTGATGTTCAGTTGACAGAACAGTATTTGGTGGCCAGCCTTTCCTTCCCCCATTAATTACCCTGACATGTTTGTCTAAAGTCAGCTGACCATATGCACGTGCATCTGTTTCGTCTCTGTCTCATGGACCTGTCGGCCTATCTTCCCCAGCACCAAGCTGCCATTACTGTAGGTTTGTTTAGAAAGCCAGGTAGGGCAAATACTCCAAATTTTTATGAAGTTCCTGTTTTTAACCCCCCTAGGTTCTTTATATTNCCGAATGAATTTTATAACTAGAGAGCCTGTTGGAATTTTAACAAGGATTTGTGGAGAATTGCCCTCTTAACAATGTTGAGGTCTCCAGCCTGTGAATGTGACATTTATGTTTTATGTAGACTTTTCTTTAATTCTCTCAATAATGTCTTCAAGCTCCTTTGTTAGAGTTAGTCTAAGTTTTTGTGGGAGTTCGGGCAAGCCCAAGGCATCATGACACGTTTAGCCAGGTGCGTGAGTGCACCCCACAAAGCCCTGGTTAGAGGGAGAAGACAGGCCATGCTTCTTGGTTTTAGAGTATTGCCTCTTCCTAGTCTCTAGGATTTTATCACAAATGGATATTAAATTTTGGGAAAGCTAAGGCAGGAGGATCAGGAATTTAAGGTTAGCCTGGACTAAATAGAAAGGCCTTGTCTCCAAAAAATTGGTAATAATAAGTGTAACTACTTTTGAATTTTTATTTGTCATTTGTCTGTGACTAGTATATTAGAATGCTATTCATTCTAATTTATTTCTACTGAATCTTATAGTGTTATTCTATAGTTATAATTTTCACTTTGTAGATTTCTTGAATTTTTTATGCAAATAATCATATCTATAAATTTAGATTTTGGTGTGGAATTTTGTTGTTGCCGCTGCCATTTTTGAGACAAAGTTTTTCTCTGGAGCCCAGTCTGGCCTCAAACTTGCAGCAATCCTCCTGCTTCAGCCTCCCAAGTGATAAGTATCTCAGGCCTGTGACACCCCACCCAGCTTATGTTTGGATAATTCCAAATTCTCTGCTCATTTCACTGGTGGGAACCTCCGTATACTGAACAGAATACACAGGGGTTCTTGTCTTATGCCTAGTGTGAGGAAGAATGTTGCCCATACTTCATTAAGTATAACATTAGCAGTGGTCTGCACTGGTTGAGGATTTAATTCTTCCTAGTTTCTGGGAGATTTTTAAATCATGAATGGNTTAAATGGTTTTCTGCATATAGTGAAGCAATCATGGTTTCTTCATTAATTTAAAATTTAATAAAGCAAACTTTATTGTTTTAGCTTCAAATTTTAATATTTTTTGCAATACTGGTGATTGAACCTAAACTCTCATACATGCATGTATTAATTACTCTTGCATTTCCAAAGTAACCCTGAACTGATGACAGTTTGTAATCATTTTGTATCATGTTAGATTTGATCTGGGGATATGGCTTTTGTTTGCATTAGGGATGCTGAGATGCAGTGAGATTTTGGTGTAGGGTAGGGTACCTTGCATAGTCACCTGCTCATTATTCTTTTGTCCACACTCACATCTTGACTAGAAACAGAAACCTCCTAGATATTTTCATTACTCTCTAGCTCTCTACGATTTTCTCTCCTTTTACTCATTATTAGAGTAGGGTGCTTTCCATCTGAGCATATTCCTGAGTGGCTTTCAAGTGTTTATCTGGTACTGCTAACATCTTTGTTGGCTTGTGGTTGCCTACATGTTGATGCCTGTTTCCTAGAGAGTGGGTCATATTCTCTGACTCTTCGTGGATTGAGCAATATTGCATAGCACCCTGGACATTCTGAATGTAATCTGCAGACTTTGAGACTTGGCTTTGGAGAATGTATTTTAGCAGGTAGTGCACTTGCTTATGCTCAAAGTGCCGTGCCTCCGGTCCACATGCCTTACATTTCCAGCTTCATTTTTCACTCCAAGCATGAGCAACTTTGTGTTCATCTATACACTGTGGACTAGGGTTCAGCTTGAGAGTTCATTGAGTTTGAACAGAATTTGGGGTGCCTGTTTTCTGCCTTCCCCGATTCTATTGAGTTTGAACAGAATTTGGGGTGCCTATTTTTCTGTCTTCTCTGATTCTGGCAACCTTGTATCATTTCTGGTTCCTCCAGGTGGAAACAGTTGGCTTTCTGCTGGCCTCCAGAGCCACTTTCAAGGCAAAGCCTGGGAATAAGGAGGGAGAATTGCCTGTGTGTATTGTGCTTATCCCAAACTTGGACTTCTCTTCAAAACAGCATACGCTGATCACTCTAGAAACCATGCAGTATCTTCATATATTTAATTTGTTAGAAGACTAGTTTGTAGTTTGTAGGTGTTTATTCTTATTTAGAAGCCCAACTCTTTTATATTTTATAAAAATACATATATATGACACTTTAATTTTCTGCCTACACCTGAGTTCTAGGCCCGATNCTACTANTGAGTCTATGAAATTAATAGATTGGGTTAAATATTTTCTAAGGAAGCATTTTCTCTTTTTTAATGATTGGCTACATGTAGATGGAAGAAAAACAACCTATAAATGACATTTGGAAGCAATTTGTTAACATCCACAGTTCTGAGACATTTTCCAGATTGTTAGTTACTTCCAGTTGGGGGTGATGACAACAGATAAGATAAAATATGATCTAAATCCCTAATTCCTCAAATGTTTTGGTCTTAGGACCCTTTAATATGTTAAAACTGTAATAATCTCTAAGAACTTAGGCTACACTATTATGTTGGAAGTCAAACCTAAGAAATTTTAAAAAGATGTTTTTCTAATTAATCTTAAATGCCAATAGAAAATCTATGTTAGTATAATAGATTTTGATGAAAAATAAGTGTTTTTTCTTAAAATAAAAAAAAAAAAACGGAGGTTTTGTGACCGTAACATTATCAAACTGAGTTCTTGCTTAATAAAAAGATCTATGAGATGCATCATTGGGTAAAGGCACATGCCACCAAGCCTGATGAGGCGATTTCGGTCCCTAAGACCCACATGGTGTAAGAAAAGAGTTGATTCCCAAAGTTGTCCTCTGACCCTGACATGGTTGTTTCCGCGCACGCGCGCGCGCGCGCACACACACACACACACACACACACACACACACACACACAGGTCAATTTCTGAAAGGCCTCTAGAGTCTCTCATCTAGTTTGTCAGTAAATCCTTGGCAGTATCCAGCAGACTTTCATATGCTCCATACACAGAGGAACATGGTCATGAACGGGGCCCAACTGCTCAGTGTGACTACATGTGTTTGAGACCTTCGTTATCCCAGGGCCATGTTTTAGGAACTTATGTCTGAGGGTTTTTAGCTCCAGTGTGATCTATGGGAAAATACTTGTTTGTATTAATATGTTATTTACAGATCAATCTGTCATTTTAAAATGAGTATTTAACATTACTCGTGATTTACCCNTGATTTTCTAAAAGACCCATAAACAGGAATGTGTGCTTGCAAACATGCATGTCTGTGATTTCTGAGAGTTGTTTAAAATCTAATTAAAAGTGATAGGTATATTGGGGTAGATGTGTGACATTAACTATACTTGGAGTGAAGAGATAACTTGAGTGCAGCAGTCCATAGAAGATACTTACATTACGTTAGGAGCTATGATCAGCTCGCCTTTGAAGTATGAGTGAGGAAACAGAACCACGGCACATGGGCATGGTTTGTTTACTCCTCAGAAACGGGAGCCAATCATTCTGGTTTGAGCTAATGGATCGATTTCTGTAAGTGGGCCAGTTTCCTCACACGGACCATAANACAAACACACTTTACTCACGCCTTCCTGGGTTAGCGTTGTATTTAGATTAACTTGTAAGTTTTGTGCTTTGGAACAGAAAACATTCCCAGTTTGAGTGTGTACCCTGGAACACAGCAAGTTACCCCCACTAGCCAGGTTGTGTGTTTACTTAAAAACNCCTCCCCTACTTTCTCTGCCCAAGTAAACTTCTATTTGAATATTTTGTGAAAAAATTTGGGCTAAGGCAATTGAGCACCTACATCTTTCTGAAAAACCTACTTCTGAAGAGTTTAGTTATTTTTCCCTCAGTGATGTCTGAAGATTTCTGATCACACTAAAGAAAATCCTACTAGGTCTGGTTCCCTTTTTTTTCCCCTCCAAATAATAAACCACCTCATTGTCCCTTTCCTCAATTTCTTTAATTATAAAACATATAACAGAACATTTCTAATCTCAATGAATAAAAACCCATTTATTTATTTATTCATGTGCCATGGTGCGTATATAAAAGCCAGACGACAGGTTTGTGGAGTCAGTTCTCGCCTTCTACCGAGTGAATTCCAGGAATTGAACACGGGTCATGAGGCTTAGTGACAAGCACCTTACTCACTGAGCCAACTTACCAGCCAGTTTTAGTCTTTATTTTTTACTTTTTTGGACTCTTTTCTTTCTTTCTTTTTTAATTTGTATTTTATTTCTATTTTATGTACATTGGTGTTTTTTGCCATGGGTGTCGGGTCCCCTAGAACTGGAATTACAGACAGTTGTAAGCTGCCGGGTGGGTGCTGGGAATTGAAACCAGGTCCTCTGGAAGAACAGCCAGTGCTCTTAACCACTGAGCCATCTCTCCAGCCCCCATTCAGTCATTTTTTAAATGTTTAGTATAGTTCATTGGTATTAAATACATTCATAATGTTGTACAACCAACCCCACCATCTGTCAATCTGTCATCAAAGCTTCGTATCCTGTAAAACTGAAACTTCATAGCTGTTAAGTCCTAACTCCCCATTCCCCTTCACTCCTAAGCCCTGCCACCTTTGCTGTCTGTGATTCATGTTCATTGTCATGACTTATCCTCCCTACACCTGCTGGCANTGAACCCAGGGCCTTGTCTGTGGTAGGCATGTGCTCTACCACTGAGCTACATTCCCAGCCCGATTTTGACTATTCTAAGTACCTCACATAAATGGTGTTGGACATAGAGGGGCTGTTTACAGCTTATTCATTTGACATAGCATAATAATCTTAAAGGTGTTTCCATGTATTGCTTATGCCAGGATTCTTCCTTTTTTAAAGCAGAATAATATTCTATGTACACACTGCATTTTGCTTTTCCACCAATCTGTCATTGGGTGCTTGATCTCTTCCATGTTTTACAGCATCATTGACTTTTGGGTCTTTGTTTTTACGGTGTTTTGGCAAAACCTAATAAATACCTAAGTCAGTAGAAAACAGCTAAAACTATATAGTAAGTCCCTCATAAATGTTTACCCTGTTCAAAAAATTTCCTTAGGAACATTCCTGTTAAGGGCATATTTCCTANATCTTTCAAGCCTAATGTAATGGTTAGGAAGTAAGGTTTTGTACTATTTTCTTGGATGGTGTGTCCTTAGTGGATTATCATGCCATCTGTTTAGAATGATTATTTCAGGGATGAAGAAGAAAGCATTCTGGGTGAGAAATGATTGCTGCAGAGTGCCTTCAACACAGTTGCCCAGAATCATTTTTTTTTTGACCTTTGCCTCTACAGGGTCATGTCACCACACATCTCACTCAATTCCCAGGTTCCCTTATTATCTATAAATCAATCTAGGACTGACTTCTTCCTTTAAGAAATTTCCAGCAGCTTGTTCCACATTTTGTTAATTTTTATTTTATTAAATAAGTATATTTTTCTATTATAATTTTAATTAGTTATGTCATACTTTTGAAAAAAGACAACAGTTTACAAGGCATAGCCAAATTACAATTTGAGTAATATTTATGTCATAGAAAATCATGATATTATTGATAGCATGTCATGGAGATCAGCAAAGATACATCCTGATCGTGCATGCTCATATGCGCAGGCACACATAGCTTCATTGTGCAGTCAGGCTGTCAGATTTATTGTTATTTGAAGCAATAAGATATTTGAATAAAAAAGAATTTGTCCCCTTTTGCATACATGCATGCGCACGTGTGTGTATGCATGCGTGTGTGCATGTGTGTGTGTTATGCATACATATCACGTGTGTGTGTGTGTGTGTGTGTGCATCAGAGGCCCCAGGTTGACATCAGGAGTCTTCCTCAGCCCTTTTCTATCTTTTCCTTGAACCCAGAGCTCACCGATATGGCTAGTCTAACTAGCCAGCTTGTCGGGGATCCCCGTCTCTGCCTTCTCAGCAAGACAGCCCCCCCGATGTTACTCAGGTGCTGGAGATCCAGACTCCAGTCTGCTGTGATTGCTCATGTCCCAGAGGTTGGCTTTTGTTTCTGGAGGCTCCTTCTTTCCTGTCAGCATAGCTTCTCATTCCTTTTCTTTTCTGTTTTTTGTTTTTCGAGACAGAGTTTCTCTGTGTGTGGCCCTGGCTGTCTGGAAACTCGCTCACAGAGATCCTCCTGCCTTTGCCTTCTGAGTGTTGGGATTAAAGGCGTGGGCCACCACCGCCAGGCTCCTTTTCTTGTCTTATTGCCGTGGTGAGGACTTCTGGTCCACAGGCATTAAGTGAGAGCAGTAAAGGCAACTTCTCGTCTGTTCTTAAACCTAGGGGAGAGGGGCTTAGTTCTTACCATTAAGTATGATATTAGGTTCCAGCTAAAGGAGTTTTCACTTGTTCTTTGTTCCTGGAGCTTTTGTGTCTTTATATCATGAACAGGTAGTGTATTTTGTTGTATGTCTTTATTGTACACTTTATCATTTGTACATGACATATTCATTGATATCAGATGCCTTTCTTCCTTAGCTTGCTATTGTGATGTTGTGTTTGAATGGTAACCAGCCTGGATCTCTGGAATAAATTTCATTTGACTGTGATACATCATTCTTTTACATCATTAGGTTTGACTGCCTGGTATTTTGTGTTATCTTTATCTACTTGGGGTGTTCAGCTCATGCTCACCTGACACAGTTAATGTCCCCCGCTTCTTATTTCTGCAAGCGATTTGAGCTCCTAGAAAAGGTTCATTTCCGCTTACTCTTGTCTTGAGCTCCTAGAAAAGGTTCATTTCCGCTTACTCTTGTCTTGAGCTCCTAGAAAAGGTTCATTTCAGCTTACTCTTGTTTGTTTCTGTCTTCTTTTCATTTAAGTGACGGCTGCTGATAACTACTCAAAGGTCTGTAGGTTAGTGAGCATTTGGCCATTATTGGTTTGAAACATGGTAGATATGCAGTTACAGCTATGACTTTCTTTATATTCATAATTTACCTGTGATTTTACTTACTTAGAAAAAAGAAAGTGAATGTCTACGATTAAAAATTTTGGTGCTTCGAAATGAACTGGAAAGACAGAAGAAAGCTCTGGGACGGGAGGTGGCCTTCCTGCATAAGCAACAAATGGCTCTACAGGACAAAGGTGAGTAGTGGTGCCATACAGACAAGCCTCCCTCCACGCACAGTAGTTTTCTTCTTTCCATAGGCTCAAATAGACATCTTTGCAGACTTTTTTTTTAAATTTTTAAAGTATTTTTGAACTATCTTGATGGAGATAACGTGCATAATTATGTACCAATATTTATATATTAAGAGATATGTAACTTTACTTTTCACAAAGTGAGCACACATGTAAGTAGAATTTCAGTCAGTGAAACCATTCCTAAAGACTTGCAACCCTGTNNCACCTTCTGGTGCTTCCCGCCATTCACCACAATTCCTACCACACTAACCAGATACCTTCACTTAGGCCACCAGAGATTGGTTTTACCTAATTATGCACTTTATAGAAATCATATATACACTTTTTGTGTGCTAGCTTTTTCAACATGTTTCTTAGGTCATTCTTGCCTTCCTGTAATTATAATTGATTCTTANAGCCAAAGCGTATTTCATTATACAGATATTTATTTGCTTTCACTGTTGGTAATTTCCAGTTTGAGACTATTAGAGTTAGTTCTTCCATGGATGTTCTAGTGCATGTTTCTTAATGGAGATAAATGTGCATTTCTGTTGGCTAGAAACCTAGGAGTCAAACTGCGGGATTGTAAGGTGGCTGTCTCTCTTCAGCTGTAATAGTTGGTGTTTAAAGCTTTTCCAAAACAGCGTTTCATTTGCCTGGCCTCCATCTTACTCCACATCCTGGTCCGCATGCAGCATTTGGTCTCTGTGCACGGTGTGTGGAGTACGCCCTCGTAGCTCTGGGTTCCAGTCTCGCCAACACCATTCTACACACTTTAAATGGATCTTTTGTAAAGTGTCAGTTGAGGGCTTTTGACTGTTTTGTAAGTTACTATACTGCCAGTTTATAGAGTTCCTTGTTCTTCATGGATGTAGGGACTTTCTTTGGCATGCACTAGACACATGTTAGGAGCATGTGCCCCGTCCTGTGGCTTGCTGCTGCTTTCATTTCTTTAGTCTACATTTGANGCATTGGGGCCTAGTCTAAGAAACATTGGCCTGTTTGAAATCCTTAAAGGTGTTCTTCTGTGTTTTCTTCAGAACTCTTTACTGGTTTACTGTCCACATTTATATCATCAGTCCACCTGGAATCGACGGTTGTGTGCCCGTAGGTTAGAATCAGTATTCTGCTTCTCAGAGACAAACTGAGCACTGCAGTTCACTTTCATGTGAGTTAGGTCCTGTGTGTAGCCTTGCTCCAGCTCTGTTAAGGTCCCTCCGCTCCAGTCCATAAATCTACTTTTCAGTTTCTATGTACTTTCATTTTCCTCATGTCAGACTTGGTTTTGATGTTTGTTGAAGTTCTTCAATTTAGTTGTTTTTCTTCCAAATCATCTTCATTATTTGCATCTTAATACAAATTTCTAGACAAAATAGAAAGCCTTGCTAGGAGTTGATGGGACTGTGTTGAATATATCTGTCAGGATAGACGTGAGAAATAGAATCTCAAGGCTTTGTCTACCACCCCAAGAAAACCCCGTGTGCCATTGTTCGTTAGATCTTCTTTACAAAATCCTGTTGAAACAGCAATGCATGGGCCTTTGCTTAATTGAATTTATTCATATTCTCTGGTGCTTTGTAAGACTATTGTAGTTCTGTCTAAATTTATTTTCTGCTGTTGATGGTATGTAAATTTACAATTGGCTTTTTTTTATATGTGATACTGATTTTTATATTAATGTTCAAAGAATTTTGCCTGGAGAGATGACTCAGTGGTTGAGAGCACTGGCTGCTCTTGCAGAGGACCTGGGCTTGATTCTCAACACCTACATAGCAATTCACAACCATCCATAATTCATTTCCAGGGGGTTCAGCACCCACTTCTGACCTTCATGGGTATAAGGCACACATATTATACAGAAACATACATACAGGCAAAATACCCATATATACCAAATAATAAAATAATTTTAAAATATTCACTGTACCCGGGCAGTGGTGGTGCACGCCTTTAATCCCAGCACTTGGGAGGCAGAGGCAAGCAGATCTCTGTGAGTTCAAGGCCAGCCTGATCTACAGAGCTGTTGCACAGAGAAACTCTATCTTGAAAAGCCACACACAAAAAAAATCACTTTAAAAAGATACACTAATTTTTCTTAATGTTCCTATGAGAGCAGAAAACTCCATATGTTCAGTGAACACTGCAGTTATAATGTAGAACAGTCTTGACTGAGTAGAGAGAGGATATGAATGTGCTTAAATTCCTGAGCTCACAATGCTGGGATGAAAATACTTCTGTGGATTCCATAACTCTGAAGCATTATATAGAACTTCTTTTTTAAGCAGGTAGCATGGTGGCCTTGGGAGATGGTTCAGTTGGATTGCTGCGCAAGCATGANAACTTCAGTTCGAATCCCCAGTGTCCACATAGGAGCCTGGAGGGTGGCAGTATGCACCTGCGATCCCAGTGCTGGAAAACAAGCATGGAGGGATCTCTGAGGTGTGCTAGTCAGCTAATCTAGTCAATCAAAGAGGGTCAGATCCAGTTNGAGAGCCTGTCTGAAGAGATGAAGAGTGAGAGAAGATAACTGAACACCAACCTCTGGCCTCCATGATCTGATGCACAGGGAAGCACACACAGTCATATACATGTATACAATACAACACACACATAAGTGATATGATGTGTAAAGCCCATGGGGCGTGTATGATTCCACTGTGTGGTCAAAAGACAGGGATCTGTGCTTCCTTGACTATGTTCCTTGTTACATTTTTGCCTTCTATGATAGAAGAAAGTAGCAAGGTGTCAATCACAGACTGAAAGTGATGGCATTTTCAACAATTTCTATACCATTAAGAAGATGAAAGGAGAGGTGGGGGTGGGTATGATCATGATACATTGAATATATGTATGGTTGCCAATGAATATTATTTGCTAAGTTTTAGAGAAGATGAATGTATAATAATATATGCTCATTTATGAGTTTGTCTTTATAGGGAATNTTAATGTCAGGCAATAACATGTTTCCTGGTCTTTCTCACATTTAATCATTACTAAGAGTCCTATGAGTTAAATATACTGTATCTTTTTAATGATAAAGATGTGGTATATTATTACCCATTTTACAGGGGAGGATGATTTGTTCAAAGGCACATGAACGTTGTGGCCAAGCTTGTATTCAATTACCAGTGCCCAACTGTGCTGCAAAGATTATTGTAGGGTTATAGGTTTCTCTTCTAGTGTGTTATTCAGACAGTCGTGCTATCACATTCTTGGATCTCTGTTTTATCCTAGAAAGAAAGAATGATGATACCCTGCTAGATGAGTATTTGTCATGATGGGTCAGACCTGTTGGTTTTTAACGCTNGCTTATACTTCAGTACCATCTCTTACATTTACAGTGGAGATTGTGGTGGTGTGACATTGGGGATCAAATCCAGGGTCTCCTTCATGAGCTTTACCACTGGGCTATACCCATACTCCCTACATGTGTTTTTGAATTGAGAATTCCTTCATATTAGAGGCATCAGAAAGTTAGGATGTTGATCCTACGGCAAATACAGAAAAGCACTGGACAGTGGACAGAGCATGTAGTTGGATATAGGTAACCAGGTTTATTTACTGATAGGTCTTGTTGTACTTTGGGGACACTCTTGTTCACCAAGATCATACTTGGTAGACAGACATGTACAAGTCTGAGCCTGAGAGCCTGGTGAGGGGACAAAGTCAGGAATGTTTGATATTTGACATTGATTTTGCTGCTGATTCTTCTGATAACCCTAAGGAATTACTTCTGCATCTTCTGACACATCTGTTCAGTAGCATCACCACTTAGAATGGAGCCGTAGGGATTCATTTGTGTGAACAATTTGAAGAAATCAGGTACCTATTATATCTGTCTGGTTTTGATGATAAAAATCCATTGCAAGATGGTTTACTGGAAAGAGACAAGGTAGAGTTTCTGTTCCTGCTGTTGGCTTGCCAAGTGACACTAACTCCTGGGGGCCTGATTAGCCTTGCCCAGAAGTTTTCCCTCCTTGTACCACAAAGGCAGTGGTTCTCAACTTGCCTGCAGCAGCTTTCAGCTGGACCATGAGTAGATCTTTTCAGAACTGATGTTCATTAATGTATATATATACTTACTCTGGGAAGATATTAGTAGTTGGTTTTCCCATTAGGATCTCAAGCCAAGTAATTCTCTCAGTAACTATTTGTATTGCTGGCAAGACCTCTTGTCCTGGCTCAACCCATACATCTTTTTGAGATGCAACAGCCTATCAAAATTAGTCTGCTAAAAACTAGGCTCATAAAGTAACATGGAATCTTGTTCTTAAGGAAACATGTTCAGTAAAATCTGCATCTTTTATGAGTAGATGTTGACAGGTATTAATTCTATAAGAGTGGAGTTCTCCAATATTTGTAGGAGGTGGCTACTTTTTTCCAAGGTGGTTGGGATCGAACCTGGGGCCTTATGAGTGCCTCGCAGGTATGCTACCGCTAATACTGATAATATATTATTTTTGTGTGTGCATGCATGTGTGCATGCGTGCCTGGTGCATGTGTGGAGATCAGAAGACAACTTTCAGGAGTTAGTTCTTTCCTTCCACCATGTTGGGCAGGTCTCTTGTCTCTGCTGCACTCTGTCCTCCAGGCCACCCAGCCCAGTAAGCTTCCAGGTGATTCTCTTGTCCCAGCCACCCATCTCAACCAAGAAACGCTAGGATTACAAATGTCTGCCTCCACATTCAGATTTTTTTCATGGGTTTCATGAGTCAAACTCAGGCAGGCCTCAAGACTTGTGCAGCAAGTGCTTTTTCCCATGGAGCCATCTTGCCAGNTCCTAATGCCTGAATTAGCATCTTCTTACTCTGGACTGTTGGTATTGCATGCAGCTTACAAGAGGCAGTAGAAGCCAGACAGCTTTTGGATGGAGAGTGATGAAGAAGACACATTATAGATCCTAAGCAAACTTCAGCTCCTACTTTCAAGACTATTAAATGTACTTATGATGATTTATTCTGGTGATATCTTAAATGGATTATAAGAAGGGTACAGATACAGATACAAAGAAGTAAAACACCTGACAGAATTATATTTTGGTTTACCAGTTTTTCCACTTGCTCCCCCCAAAATTCAAGAGGTGCCACTTAGTGAATACACATTGCAATGAGATAGTTTAGTATCAAAGTAAGAAAAGGGTCACGAGGCATATAAGGGACACAAGACAAGCATCGGTATGGCATGTGTGGGCACAGTGTGTGCGTGCTTGTTCCATCACTCAGACACCATTGGTGGAAGGAACACTCAAGAAGAACTGGGTACTGTAAGAACTTATAACCATAGGACAAGTGTAATGGCTGTATGACAGAGTTAGTTAGAGGGTATTAGAGGAACACAGAAGGTATGCCTCTGAAAAACCAGATGCCAGGTAAAGGAGATACCACATAAGCCAAGTCTGCAAGAATATGTCGTAGCTAGCCAGGAGATGTTGAGAACTGCCGGTCAAAGGAAGCAGTGTCTAGAGAGTACATTAGATACATTAGGGGGCTGCTACCAGTAACGGGAGGTCATTCTTTCAACTACACATTTTTTTCTTTTTCTTTTTTTCATAAGTGTCCATATGAGAGGATAGAGAAGCCAAGGAGATTTTACTGAAAGGTTTGGGATGTGTTAAAATAGCACACAAATTTCTCAAAGACCACATAGGCTTGTATTGATGAGTACAATACAGAGTGCAGGTTAGATATATGTTTTAGAAAATATTCTTTGCCAGCCTTGTTGAGGTAGAGAATTGCCAGGGAGGAAATTATTCCAGTAATTTAAGCACTATGTGATTAAAACCTAAACAGACTGGAAATGTTAAAGGAGCAGAGAGTACATAGGTCCAAGGGGTAGTTGGTAAATTCCACTGTGCTAACTTGGTGGGTTAAAGCAAAGAGAACCAGAAGAAGAACATGGGAGCTTTTAACATCAGCTGGCACATGGCTTGCAGTCTAATCATTTAGCACACAAGCACTAGAGAAACAGTGATGTTAAAGGGCAAATGAATGAATTAGGATATCCAGTTTTGGATGGTTATACAGTGAGCAAGATAATAAATGAGAAACTCAACAAATGGCTGGGGAGATGAGTCGGCACCTAGAGGAACTGAGTTTGGTTCCCAGCACCCTTATCAGGTGGGTCACAACTGCCTGTAATTCCAGCTCCAGGGCATCTGGCGCCCTCTTCTGGTTTCCATAGATACCACACACAGACTCATAAATACAAATAAAATTTCTTTTTAAGAATAAACCAGGAAATATTGCCACTAACTGCTAGTGACGGTACAAGCTGTGATAGCAGAAGCTAACGATGGGAAGCCATTGTTTACAAGGACTGCTCAGGAAGGTTTTCCATAAGGAGCTCAGCCTTGGAAACTAGGAGGATTCTGATAGAACTGGAAGGGGGCAGGGCTTGGCCTGTAGAATTGAAAAGAAGCCCCAGAGCTAGAGTGCAGTGATGCATTAGTGTGAGGTGGAGTCGAATGGAAAGGAGTCCAGGGTAGACTTGGAAGTATTTCCTTATTCCTGAATAAGATAAAGCTGAGAAGGTTACAGCATGGGCAGTTTGTTTACATATTATTGATGGCCAGAATTCTATATATCCTATTGTTTCCATATCCTGTGAGGGGAAGTTATTATCCAAGTATTGGAGTTAGGNAAAGGCTTGGGACTTAGAGGGACTGGTCTTCTCCAAGAGTGTGAAAGCAAAATAGAGAATAAAGATAGGATTGCTAGGCAAGGCACCTCCTTGTGCTTTATGGTTATTTTTAAGTAATATTTTAAGCCAGCTGTGTAGCTTTGCTCGCCTGCTTGGGCCTTCATGGGGGTGTGCACAGAGAGTGCAAATGTTGGGGGAAAGTGATACCATCCCTATTTAAGACTTTGCTGGGTGGGTGGTGAGATTTGTAATTCCAACACTCTGGAAGCTGGGGCTGGTCGTCTAGCCTAAATGTTGAGACCTTGTCTCAATAAAAAGAAGATGAAGTACAGACTTGTCTAGAGGCTGGAGTGTAGCATAGGTAATATTTTAGCCTAGATATATCTGGTGGGCTCTCTAAATAGTCAAAGCCCCAAAGTCAAAGCTTCCATTCTAAGAACTAAAGTGAGCTCCGGCTGCAGCAGTTGGACCAGTTGTGTAGAATACAAAAGGCACCTGTTGCTTCCCATCCCTGTTACAAGGAACAGTTTCTTAAAGGGAGGAAGATACATTCTCTTAGCAGTATGTTCGGGCGGGGAATTTAGTGTGCAGGCTCTTACATGCTAGATAGTTTCATAACTAAATACAGTCAATTTCTGTTTTGCAAAATTCATAGTGAGAAAAAAATTCACNTATAAAACACCTATTAACTCATGAAGGACAGCATCCTAATTCCTGGTACAGAAAAGGCAGTTTGGTAGGANGAGAACTTTCACAGTCCNAGAATATTGATTTTGGTCATCTGACATCATGTATAAAACTCAAAAGATAGTTTATTGGTTTTAACTGTAACTTTGACAGGAGCTGGCCAATGGCCAGTCTGAGACCAAATTCTCTGGGGAAAGAAAGCCTGAAGAAGCTGTATTTTGTTTTTTTGATGGAAGCAATATTTATATTCTTTGGCTGCCAGATTTATAGGCACCAACAGTGACATTTAGTTGTTAAAACTATAGCACTTGCCTGTGTTCCCTTTGCACGGAGGCTCCATCTCATCAGGGTGAAACATTGGTATATGCCTAAATGGGGAGATAGTTCTGAAGGTGGTTTAGGACGTGGCAAACCAAGAATATATTTGTTTTTCTTCTCTGCCAAAGACCCACTGATAGAAGTGATAGAGACATAAGGGGTAAATCCATAGTGATGGTGCAAACAAAGCAGTCCTCATAGATACAGCATAGGTAAGACTATGTGGAGAAATAAAGTAGAGGAAAGGAGCAGCCCAGACAGAGATGGCAAGGCTGCTCTCCAGCTTCCTGGCAGAGAGCCTTCTGGGGTTTTAAATTTAGAGTTTCCAGGCATGATCATTGGGAGCTAAGAAGGGCAATAGCAGGCAGTTGGGCCTGTGGCACTTTTGATAGCATTTGTTTTCACTGTTTTCTATATATAAAATGAATTCTTGATCTTATTTGGTCCCATGGAATAAGCGTTTGGCATACTAGAAAGGTAGAGTGGAGATGAAGGACTGTGGACTGTAGAACTAACTCAGGAAGCGTGGAAGACGGCTAGACTTAGGGCAGAACCACCCTGTGCTAGGACAGTACCAAAGTAATGTGCTTTCTTCACAGCTGAAGTGGTTTAAAATAAAGTTAGTGTTCCCTCCCCCCAACCAATACACCCTGAAGGAAAGCTGCCTTGTCAACAATTCCTGCTACTTAACACTAAACTGGTGCTGAGGAATGAGGCATTTTACAAGAATAAATCTCTTGCTTCAAATGAAACCTACACCAGTTGTCTATACTAATCAATTATTCTTGGTTGAAGTGAAAGGCAAGACTAATTAAATATTTGAGGAAGAAAAGCATAACCAAGGGGCTGGAGAGATGGCTCAGTGGTTAAGAGCACTGGCTGGATGGTGTACGCCTTTAATCCCAGCACTCAGGAGGCAGAGGCAGGAGGAGCTCTGTGAGTTCTATGCTACCCAGTGAGACCCTGTCTCAGTTAATGAATTAGTTCTTTCCTAGGTGGGTGGGAGGCATGCAGAAGAGTTTAGGGTTGTTCTTCTTAGTGGATCACAGTTCATGAAGCAAAGTCCTTTGAAAAATACAAAACTTAGTATGTCAGGATCTTACACTGTTTCTCTTTGCCAGAGGACCTCTGGAGATGTAATCAGGCCTGGATTGTCAAGAACACAAGCTCTTATTTTCTCAGAGTAGGATGGGAAAGGATTTTATTATCACAAAACTGAGGTTCAAACACTTGATATAGTCACAAAATTCAGGCATATGAACACACATATTAATCATTAACATACTAAAACAAACACTGAAAAGAAATTAAATGTTCTGTAATAGGATCAAGTATGAGCCTGTGAGATAAAATGTGTAATAGTCCTACAAGCACTTCTATAAAGCTGAGTTTTTATACAGCCATAACTTCAGACTGTCACCATGTAAAAATGCTTGTGNCATAATATGGAAAAATCAGAATGCACATTTCCTGTGCCCTGTGATTTTCACTAAAATAGATACAAGCAAGATGAAAGTTCATAAAA
Source organism: Neotoma lepida (assembly GCA_001675575.1). Classification (NCBI taxonomy): domain Eukaryota; kingdom Metazoa; phylum Chordata; class Mammalia; order Rodentia; family Cricetidae; genus Neotoma; species Neotoma lepida. The sequence continues at coordinate 42,134 of LZPO01108360.1, read as the reverse complement.
CTGCTTATATGAACTATAGTGTAGCAGTCAAAATATAGGTAATTTTCCTGTTCTACATTTTATATTCTCAATAATGTTATGTAGAGTTTGTGGTTGAAAATAAGGTATCCAGTCTTTTGGGAGTGAAGTCTGAATTTTGAAAGTCTCATAAAGATTTCTTGGTCAATGTCCAGAAACCTATGGGCAGAGTCTGAGTCCTGCTGCTTGACTTCTGCTAGAGGCTGGACCAATGTAAACTGAGCCAATAGCAGTTTGTTCTGGTTAACCCATCTCAAAACCCTTTGTACTGATGTCTCCTCCCTGCTAAGGCTTCCCATCCCTTTCACAGTCAGGAGACTGAGCTCTCCATGTGTAGATGTGGTTGAGCACCAAGTCTGCAGTGTTCTCTTTGTCATCCTCTCCTTCTGTCGCCCCTTGTAGGAAGTGCATTTTCAACTGAGCATGGCACGCTTCAGCATCAGAAGGAGTCCCTGAGCGAGTTGAGGAAGGAGTGCACTGCGAAAAGGTAAATGCAGCTGGGAACGGCTTCTCTGAGTGTGACTCACTGCACGGGGGCGTTAGGAAAAGCAGCACCTCATTCACTGACTCAGCAGGTATTTGTGACTACCTACTGTGTGTCTGTACTATGCGAGAGCCTAGAAACGCAAACACTGTTTCTCATGGCCCAGACCACAGCACTGTGGCTGCTACTTCTGTCCTCACCTCTCCTGTCTTCCATGCCAGTTCAGCTGGTTGGCTTGCTGTCTTCAGTGATTTCTTCAGACTTCTCTTCTTGATATCACATTTGATTACCTCAGCAATACCTAGAACATTTCTCTAATCACCGTCTCTCCAGCTTTCCAGGCCTGTCCACCCCCCAGCCCTCACCCCCGACCCCCCACCCCAATCCTGCTATCAGGGCTTTCCTCTTAAAATACCTTTTATCCCATATTTTCCTCTTCCTAATATGGTGACTCTTAGCTTAATTTTCAACTACCCTTCAACAAACTGGCATTATACAGCTATAGTTAATTTTAGTTTTTCCCTCAACATAAAATGACAATCACCCCCACCCCCATAATTCATGGTCACCTCTGTTCTTTCTCTTCCCTTCACGCCTTTCTGTGGCAAGTTCTGTAATGTCACATTTTTCTTTGAGGAACTTTAGTAGTTGAGGAATCTTAGACCTAGAACAAAACAGAGAGTATCTGTTCTTATCCCCAGTGTGCAGATAGGAAAGCGAGGCTCTGAGAAGTCACTCTNTCCAGCTCATTGGCAGAGCCGTCAAGTGTTCAGTGCTCTTCAGACAGGAGAAGAAATCAGTGTTTTCCAACACACTGACTTCACAATACTTTTGACCCCAAATTCTCCCACAAGCAAAATTGTGTGTCTTATGATTTAATTCAGTTCTGACACTGCCTGGATACCTCCTGACAGTTCCTTTAGACTGACACCTGATGGTGACTGTGTTTGCCACCAGCCAGCTATAAATAGTGATTCCTATAAACTCCTCCTTCAGTTCAGTCAATTTACTCAGGGGCCTCGAAGACTCGGTGGACACTGATGTTTACTAATCATAAGGGTTGTGAAGGAAACAAGTAAACAGCCAGGTGGAGGAGGTTCTGTGTCCTCTCTGGGCTTGCCATCCTTCAGGTACCAGCACCATGTGAAGCTCATCGACCTTGTCCTCAGAAGTGATGTGGTGATTGGNCTCCAGCCCCTCCAGCNCCTTCATGGAAGGCGGTGTGGGTGCAGCTGAAAACTAACCCTCTACTGCGTGGGCTGTATAGTATATNGTATACCAGCTCTGTCCTCAGGCTGTCTGCCCTAACTCACTCATTACCCTAATGAGATTATCACATAGGAATTATTAAAAATAACAAAAAATAACCTGCATCATTCAGAAAATTCCGAAGGAGTTCGGTGCTCTGTGACTAGAAGTTGGAACAAAGTCCACCACATTAGATAGTGTGACAGAGGCCCTTGGCAGCATCCCCAGCCATTCCTCCTGCTCTCACCTGCAGTTTCTTTCAAATCCCTTTTTTTTTTAAGTTGCTAAGACAAGCAGGAAACATACCCTGTGGATGTTTTGTGTTGGCCACATTTCCAAAGTCACTCATGGGATGAACGCCCATCTTACCTGATACCTTGGGTTTTTGNTCAGCTGTTCATTTTATTTTCTTATTTTTTTTATATCACAACACGGTGTTTCTTGAGACAGCTATAACATGTAGCTGTGAAAGGATACTTTTTCTTTTCTTTTTTAAGGAAATGCCAAACAGATCAAATCCTGAACTCAATCCTGAACTCAGTCAGCTTCACTGAGTTACTGGTTATTAAATACTTACTAAGCCTCTCCAAATCTTGCTTCCTCATTATAAGTGAGTATAGTGGTAACCTGCTATGGTCACTGGAATAACTGAACAGACATTTGTAGTGCTCCTGGTATGTAGTGGGAGGTACTCAAGGCATGGGTATTTGGTTGTTATATTCTTTATAGCTTTTGGCACAGTGCTAGGCACACANAGTAGCCCACAGTATGAAGTTAACATAATTGGCAATGTTGGAAACGGGTCAGGACTCAGGGTGGCTATCATTCTTTCCTCCACTGCTGAAATTCTCTGGCCAATTACAGACCATTTAATCTTCTCTGTATTAATTGGGTAGAAATAAGTGTTAGAAACTATACAAGCATTTTTTTTCATGAATGTACTTTTCCTTTTTCCTCATTAGAGAACTCTTTCTGAAGACTAATGCTCAGTTGACAATTCGTTGCAGGCAGTTACTCTCTGAGCTTTCCTACATTTACCCTATTGATTTGGTAAGTTTCAAATTCCTGAAAAGGTGGGTTTTTTGGAAAGATGATTCCACTTGAAATTTCCTTTCAGTGACAAAGCCATCACTCCCTATGCTCTCTCATGGTTTACGTTAAGAGCTAGCACCTACTTGAAAAGTATATTAAGTCTCAGTTGGGGAGCTGGGAAGATAGCCCCACCCTCAGAGTGCCCACCACACAAGCATGACATGAAGACCCAAGTTGCATTCCTTGAACCCAAGGGAAAAGCTGGGCATGAC
>LZPO01108360.1:13661-35335 GCA_001675575.1 Neotoma lepida | reverse complement strand
AGGCATTGACCTGGCCTAGGCGAGATTGTAGTCCTGTTGTGGGATCAGATATGTAATCAAGCCAGGCAAGAAGTGGTTATTGAATATATAGTCTATATTTGAGTCTCAAAGTGGGAATAATTCTCTTGGGGGATCAGGTAAACCACTTCATAGAACCAGAGAATGCCTGAACTGTCTTCAGAAACAACTCATATCCCTGTTGAAAGGAGAATAAGAGGGTGATTTAGGTCGGGTAAGTAGAAATTCAGTAACGTCAAGAAGATATAAATTGCAAAGAAGTACAGTGGTGTTTGATTTTATGTTATTACTTTAGTTCTGTGAGACTCTTGTGGGCAGAGAATTGCTTTGGGAATATTGTTTGTTTCAATGAGAGAGGGAGAGAGGGAAGAGAAGAAGAGAAATTGAGGCTTTGAAAAATTCAAAACTTTTCCATCCAAGGACTCACTGGTAGCAAAGCCNAAGTTAACACTGATCTGCCTGAGTCTAAGGTCTTTCTTATTCCTGTCAGGATGTCATTTTCTTCCTTGTCTTTGACTAACGACCTCCCTAACCTTTAAAGACTTCCTGTGCATTCTGGGAGAGGTTCTAGGGAAGGAGCTTCCAGCTGATTTTCTTGTGATGTTCCTGAGCCTCAGCTAGATAGGGATTAACACTGCATGGGTCAGTAATATTTGGGAAACTCCACCAAGGGGCTCAGGCTTTATTATGCTTTTTCCGAATGNGTGATTGTTAGTGTGCCAGAGAGAGCCGGACACAATGGGAGGGATGTGTCCAGAAAAGAATGTTCATCTGAGTTCCATTGACTGAGACACTTAGTTTAAAAAGAGAAAAGAAAAACAAAACAAAACAAAAACAAAAACAAAAAACCCCAATGTTTGTGCTTGTGTGTTTTTAAGTAATCTATAACATGAGAACCTTTTGTGGTAATGAGACCCAGATGTCCTCTGTGTCTGTGTCCCTTCGTTCAGGCATGATTTCTTGGAAAGGAAAGTCCATATGTCAAACAGTGTCTCATTGAGGACATGGGATGATTCCATAAACGCTGTGGCAGTGATTAGAGTCTTAAATATTTTGTCCTGTCTGGATCAGTGAGTGCTTGGTCCCCTGACAGACGAGCTGCCTCAGGGATTGGGAAGGCAGGATGGCAAGAGCTTTGAGATCACTCGCTGTGCTCGGATGCGCCTTGCAACATGAACAGTTTGTCGTGCATATAACTCAAAGGAACATTGAATTGATTTATAATGCTTGTGTAGCTGTTGTGTGTTTGTGCATTTTTTAATCAGAAAAATTACACAAAAGGTCCAGCTTTGAGTGGCGTCCTACATTTTAAAAACAAATCAGAAATAGCTATTGTGAGGGAAGTATGGGTTTTTGATTTATTTTCAAGCTCTTCGAACCCTGTTGAATTAGTATCATCGCTCTCACATACCTTACAGTTCATTCCTTTGTTCCCAAACCTCCCTCCCTTTCACTCTGACTTCTCACCAACCGAACTATCATCTGTGACCTTTCTGCTCTCCAGAGCAGCAAAGGAAACCTACACTCTCCTCTGTGTTAGGTGTCGCCAAAGTCATTAATGCTTGCTGAAAAAGCACACCTCAGAGGGCCACGTTTTTTGGCTTTGGCAGGTAAAATGTTTTTCAGATCTCAGAATGTTGGGAACTTTAAACCTTTTGGTTTTCAGCTAAGATGATTGGCAGCAGAATGTGACATCTGAGGTTGCATGGCCTGCAATTGCCATAATTAACCACATGAACTCACATTTTCCCACTGGAGGCTCAGTGGTGACTTCCCTACCAGGAGGTGGTTTTCCTTTTGAGGATATTGAAATACTCCCGGGCCCTGTAAGGCTCCACCCGTGGTCCTTTTAAAATGCCTTTTAATATAAAGCTTCAATATTAGAAATCCAACACCACAGTGTTTAACTGTGAGGCTAGTGGAGCTCGATGGCCTGGAACNGGAAACATCGTAGGGTGTTTAATAGGGAGAGCAGCAGTGGTGAGTGTGAAGAGCCTGAACTGAAGGTCACTTCCAATGTTACTTAACTCTGTTGTCCACTATTTCTTTTGATTTATTTTTCATTTCTGTGCATACAATTCTCTTTGAGATGCCTTTTGGATGTTTAAATTTAAGCAAAATTGGTTTTGCTCACTGTGGGGAGGTGATGCGAAATCAGGTCTCTGTTCTCTTAATGAAGATGTGTGTGTAATCTAAAAATATGCAAATGTTAGTGTTCTTGTCATTACCCTTTAGTAATATGAGAAGCATGTAGATGCTTTAGGTATTAACCATTAGCGATTTGTATTTGACTTCTTTGGAAGGCATTAAAAGGCTTTTTGTTGCTTTCTGAAAATTTTCAATCCCTTTCCTACCTGGTTATGTGGGAAGGGAATGTTAGATCCACAAAGGAAATGTCAGTGTTGCAAAGTGTGGGCGCTTTGAGTCTTCTTCCTCCTCTCCCTTCGAAAGAAGGTTCTTTTTACCACAAGTCCTTTTGCTCTTAGGGTGTTTTCAGTGTGGTGGCTCTGAACTTTCTAGAAAGCAGGAGGCCGAGGTCAGCCACAGTGCAGGCTCTCCCANGCTCAGCCGTGGCTCCAGACTCAGATAAATGGAGAGCAGCATGTTCTGAGGCATAGAAGCGGGTTTTCCCTCACTCCATTGCTTGTGGATTTTACCAATATGATTTTGACCAAGCTGTCCCACCTGGACCTCATCCTTGTCATCAGTCAGTTGATGGTGTTACATGCTGTGATATNTAAGATTTCTCTTAGCTTGAGTATCCTGAGAGAATTCATAATTTAAAGTAGTTTTTTAGCTGGGGAAATACCCCAGTCAGTAAAGTGCTTGTCACATAAGCATGGGGACCTGAGTTCAAACAGTGTGGTGGGATCCCCGGGGCTCAAGTCAACCTAGCCAATCAGTGAGCCCCAGATACCAGTGCGAGACTGTGTCTCAAAAAACAAGATAGACAGAGCCTGAGAAATCTCACACACACACACACACACACACACACACACACACACACACACACACACACACACAGCATGCACACACGCGTAAAGTACTTTTAATCACTAGTATAGTATAATGTACAGGTTTCTATAGAGGCAAAATTGTTAAGAATCAAAGTCTTTGGCTGTGCCTGGAACAAGAGGACATAGTCTCTAAAAATAATTGGCATGTTAATTAGTATTGACTCAATAGTCATCTGAAATGAATGTTGTCCACTTTTTCATGAAGTTGTTTGGAGAGAGGACTGACTATGAAGCCTTTTTGTGAAGCACTACAGAAATGGGAGGTTGCAGGCTTTTCTTTGAAGATTTATTTTTATTATTTTTAACCATGTATGTGTCTGTGTGTAGTTATGTGCACATGTGTGCAGATGCCCAAAGAGGCCAGGAGGCATTGAATCCTCCTGGAGCTGGGAGTTACCAGTGGTTGTGGGCCACCTGATGTGGGTGCTGGGAACAGAACTCACGTCCTCAGGAAGAGCAGTATGTGCTCTGAACCATGGAGCTCTCCAATCCCGGATCACAGACTGTTTATGTGTTCTTTTCTTTTATTACAAAAGAGTGAAGACACTGGGATGGTGCATATGTCAAGTGCCTGGTATGTTCTAGAACTCCAAGTTGAAATGANTAGATACTGATTTTTAAACAAGGAGGTTCTGTGATAATATGGGAGAGCGGGCAAGGACCCCCTGGTCCTTGGTGTCTGGCCAACTTAGCTATGTTACTTTGGACAGTTCTTTAGTCTCTTTGAGCCTTAGTTTTTGTTTTGTTTTGTTTTGATTTCAATCTGTCAAATGGATGAGACAGTATTAAAGAAGAGTCCCATTTAGCATTTGTTGGTGAATGAGTGACTGTCGGATATAAAGTATTACTACAGACAAAGTCTAGGAAGAGGAAAAATGAGTAATAATGTTATTTGTTACAGGATGATCAAAGAGAAACTAAGAGACTGATGTGTAGTCAAGGGCAGAGACTTCACTGCGGAAGGGGTTGTGCAGTGCAGTGGCATCCCTGCCATGAAAAGCTAGTACGCNATATTAAAACTATAAATGGAACAGTATGAAAAATAGGATTAATAGTTGAAGTTGAAGGTGTCCTTAGGTGTCAGGCAGTAGTGAGACCACAGGCGCTATGATCATTCATCCCTCTCTCCATGGTTGGGATATCCCAGATCATGTGTTCACTCTTTACACATGTAGTTTTTGAAGGTCCTTAAGGAATACTGTATGCTAAGGAGGCACTTTTACTTTCCTTCTTTCTTAGGGATATTTGAAACTTTCTGTTGCATTCCTTGAGTCCTGAGAACTTGAATAATCATTTATTACCTTTAGATAGAAGAAGAAATATGAATGATGAGTTTTTAGACTATAATTTGTTTGTAGCTTTTTAAAAGCCAAATGCTTATGTTTGTATGGCGCATGTGTTTTCCCTCTAGTTACCTCCACCTAAATTATATGATTAGNTTGGTGTATGAGCANTATGGTTTTTGATCTTCACTGTGGAACATATTTTCCCTTTCTCTCCATCTCAAAATTCCCCAGGCTTATTTATGCAACATGTCCTTGTCAATACCTGAAGCATACCCCGTAAGGAGGTAGTGTGTTCTTTTACTTCACTTCAGAATTAATAGCATTTGGACTATGTTACATTAAAACCTCTGACTAATCACATTATGTGATAGATTCAAGTATTAGTTCCTCACTTTTAAGGATGCAAAAGAAAGTAATGACTATTTGAGCACACTAAGAGCTCTTGTATAAGATGTATATCACATCTTAACCTCAACACACTAATCATTGGGAGATAGCTTTAAGAATAGTTAATAGGTGAAATTTCAAGCCTTATTAATGTGTTTAGATTTGCATAAATTCACATAATTTAGATAAGTGATTAATATTTTATTTCCCGCATATTTGCATAAGCCCTCAGAGCTACATTTGTAAGTAAATGGTTGTTTTCATTTCCTCTGTTTTTGAATTTACAGCAAAAGATGATGGAAGCATTGCCGTTGCCCTTGGTTACACTGCACATTTGGTCTCCATGATTTCCTTTTTCCTACAAGTACCCCTCAGATATCCCATAATTCATAAGGGGTCCAGATCAACAATCAAAGATAATATCAATGACAAGCTGACTGAAAAGGAGCGAGAGTAAGTGTCTTCCTTGTTTGTTTTTAATATAAGCTGATTGGAAACATGGATGAAATGGTGAGTATATTGGAAATGTGAAGTGTCGTCTAACTGGGGACAGGTTCTATATAACCTGTAACTTTGGAAAGCACACCTTGCAACATGGAGAGACTGTCAAAACAAACACATTGTGGGGCAGGAAATATGACTTANTGGTGAAGTGTTTGGTTAGTGTGTTGAGGTTTTGGTTTGACCTTTAGCACTGTAAATAAAATTTAAATAACCTACAGGTAAAAGAAGAAACCATAAAGAAAATATAAAATTTAAACTGAATGATAATGAGAATATAGCACATCAAAGTTTGTAGAGTATAGCTATATCTGGGCTCAGGGAAATGTATATCCTAAGTACATGCACAAGAAAAGNTATTTAAAAGTAAATTATCTAAGTCTCAAGTGAAGCAACTGAAGAACAGTTAGCAAAAGCCCAGGAAAGAACATGGAAGGAAACAGTAAAGGTAAGAGTGGACGTTAACTGGGTTGCTCTGCAGTGAGCTAATGCAGAACAGGCAGAAGGCCTGCCTGGTCTTTGAAACAGCAGAACAATGCACAAGGCCCTGGAAGGGGGAATTTAGAAAGAAAAGAGAGAAGATGGAATAACAGTTTGAGGAATGAGAAAAGGAGAAAATCCACAAATACATATACAGGCATTTGAGAGTAAGGAGGGTGCAGGCAACTTGAAACTAATACGTTAGAAACTCTAGTCAAATGACTTAATTTCTAGAAGGATACTACTTTCCAACATAAATAATTGGCATTTAGAAAACACCAGAGTAAGCCTGATCTTTGAGCTATAATCCCAGCAGCCCCAGCTCCTGGGAGGTGGGGTCAGGGCAAGAAAGGAGGGCGGGGGAGAGGAGGAGAAGGAGGAGCTTAAGGCACCAGTGGCCGGGCAGGGAATGGGGATATGGAATGTTCTAGGTGAATGAGTCTCAACTCTGGCTGTGTATTAAAGTCATCTTGAGAGCCTTAAAAACTGAGCTTTTGACCCCTAGATTCCTGACCCCCTCTTGGAGATCCTGACTCTGTTAGTAGGATCTTAAATAGGAGTAATGTTTAAAAGCTTCAGTGGTGGTCCTGATGTAAAATGTGATTGAGAACCACCCCTAGATTAGGAAGATCCCGTTTCCATGGCATGAAAAATTAGGTATTGTTAGGTATATTTAGGGAACTTGAAAACAGTTTCGCATCACTGTCTTTAGAAGTAAAGTGGTCTGTGCAGAGAGAGCACCAACAGGATCGCTTAGCAGTGTGGCCAGCCCTCGACATCCATGTGTTCCATCCCTACATGTAAGTTCTGCACCCATGGGTTTAGCAACATTCACTTACAAGTACTGGAGGTCAGTTGTGTCTGTATTGAGCATGTACAGTTGTACCCTAAACAATACAGTAAAACAACCACTTTTAAAGATTTTTTTTTAACTTTTTATTTTATTTTTAATTATGTGTATATGTAGGGGAGAGGGTTGTTGCACAGGAGGCCAGAAGAAGTCATCAGATGTGCTGGAGCTGGTATTCTAGGCAGTTGTGAGCTACCTGATGTGGGTGCTGGGGACCAAACTAGGGACCTCTGCAGGAGCAGAGTATGCCCCTAACTGCTGCTGAGCCATCTCTCCAGCCCCAGTATGGCAGCTGTTTAGCCACCAATAATGTTGCTCCAACTGTTTGTTTATTTGCACGTGTCAAATACCCATTCTGTTCTTTTGTGCACCAGTGGAGTTGCTGGGACATGTGGTTGTCGTCATATAGTAGGACTTAATAGGACTTAGAAGCAACTTAAAATACTCAAAATCATACAGAGAGTATGTGTAGACTATATGCACATACCATGCCGTTTATATAAGGGACTTGAGAATCATGGGCTCTGGCAACCATGAAAGAGGGTGGGAAGCAGTTTCCCTCAGATATTAAGGGATGATTATATGTCTGGAAAACAATGGCTCTCAGCTAAGAGCACTTGACTAAGTTANATCAGTACCTTTTCCAATGTTGTGATTGACTTGAGCCCAAGTATGCTTTTCAGTTTAAAACATAAGAAATTGAATGAGAGCCTGTAATGTATGTATTTGACAAAGGGAACATGAGGTTGTTTTCTTTTCTTAGATATTTCTTAAAAATCAATTTGAAATTCATATAACACAAAATTCAAGATTTTAAGTGTTCAGTGGTATTTTAGTACATTTTCACCATTGTGCACCTAACATCTCTATGATTCTGAAACCCCAAATAAAATCCTGTGCCCATTAAACAGTTACTCCCTAACCCCTGCCCGTCCTCAGTCTCTGGCAACCATCAATCTGTTCTGTCGCTATGGATTCTCCTATTCTGGATATTTTATATAAATGGACCATACAATATGTGACCTTTTTCTTCCTGGCTTCTTTCAGTTAGCATAATGTTTTCAGTATGTGTCCATGTTGAAGCACAGTTGTACTTCATTCATTTTTATGGTCCAATAGTTTTCCGTCAAGTGTGTATGCCACATCTTGTTTCTTCGTTCATCTCTTGATGGACATCTGGGTTATTTCTACCTGTGGCTCTTGTGAATAGTGTCACTCTGAATATTTACTCATCATTGTTTGAATGCCCATTTTCAGTTCTTTTCTTCACCTCTGTGAAGTTGTTGGGTCATGCAGTAAGTCTGTTTATCTTTGAGAGGAAACACCAAAGNGTTGTCCATGGCAGCGGTGCCATTTCCAGATGTGAAGTGCACCCTTTGTGGTTTTGCTTCGTTATTTCCTTATGGAATAATGCTGTTTTCATTGTTTTTTCTTATCCTTAGTGACCATTTGTATATATTCTTTTATGAAATGTTTCCTTATCTATTGCCCATTTTCTAANTGGGTTATTTGTTTTTGTTGTTAAGTTGTAAAACTTCTTTATGTATTCTGGATATTAGACCCTTATCAGATAAGTGATTTGTAAACATTTTCTTTCATTCTATGAGTTGTTACAGTTTAAACTCAAAAATTAAAGCCAATATTACGTGCCTTGGCAGAGGAGGAGGGCTTCTAGGAGGCCCCATTCTCAGTTCCCACGTGCTGAGGAATCACAGAAAGAACCAATCACATCCTACTTCCTGCAGCCAGGGTGCACCTCGGTTTTTGATACTATAGTGCTTGTGTGTCTAAACAGACCCCATGTCTAATCTAGTGCTATTACGGTTTGTGTGTGTGTGTGCGCATGTGCTGGGAGATATATAAACAAGTTATTCTTTTTCATGGCTCTGGAGGCTGGGAAGCTCAGGCACATGGTCCTGACATGTCCTCTGTCCACTGAGGCCTTGTCTATCCCTCTTGCTGCACCCTCCAGATGGGAGAAAGTCATATTCTCATGTAGGGAGAGGCATGGAGGGCGTGCAAAGGAACCAGATTCCTCCTGTTGAGTCTTTTTGTCCTAGCTTTAATCTGTTCATGACAACAGACCCCACCACCCTTTAAGAAAAGGCTCCACCTACCAACACTATTGAATTGTGGTTTTGTTTCTGGCATATTTATATCTCAGCATTCTGATTATTCACTTTTTCCTGAATGCAACCCCTAGTCATGGTGTGCCGTGTCCTCTTCCTCAGTGGTTATGAGTACACGTATCAGATAACCTGCTCTTACGCCCATCAGTCCAGGATGAGATGTTGCGTACATATGCTAGGGTGGCAATGTCCCATCAATGAGTAAAGAGGAAGCAATTAAAACAGTTGCTTTACAGCCTTCTTAGTTCCCCTAGTACATAAAAGGGTTTCAATTTTGATAAAGTTCAGTTTTTCTGTTGTTTCGGGTGCTTTAGTGTCATATCTGAAACCCATCATTCAGTCCAAGGTCATTTATCCTCATGTTTTCCCATATTAATTCTTTAATTCTTATAGGTAGCTGTTCGTTCCATTTTGGAGTTGTTGTTGTTGTTGTTGTTTTAAATTTATAGTGTGTTGAAAAAGCTATTCTTTCTCCCTTGAATGGTCTTGGCATCCTTGTTGCAAAACAATCAATTGGTCCTGGGTTATTTCTATTCCAGTTGTCTATATGTCTGTGTTTATGCCAGGACCATAATAATGTTTGCAATTTTGAAGGGAAAGAACTCCAAATTTGTTCNTTTGCAATATTGTTTTGGCTATTTGGGGTCCTTTGCAATTCCTTAGGAATTGGAGGGTCAGGCTTGCCAATTCTGAAAAAAAAAAAAAAGCCACTTTGATTTTGAAGGGGATTGTATAGGATCCATGGATCAGAGCAGCACTGCCATCTTATTAATAAGTATTGGCATCTTATTGGTAATTAATAATAGTAACAGCTTGTCTTTATTTAGGTCCTTTTTGGTTCTTCCTGGCAATGTTTCATACTTTTCNATATACAAGTCTTACATGCCCTTGATTAAATAAATTTCTATNTATTTTATTTTGTCATTTCTCTCACGGATTGTTTGAATTTTCTATATATTGGTCCATGTTGTCTGTGAACAGAGAAAGTCTAAATTCCTTCCGACTTGGATGCTTTTTTGTTTTGTCTTGTTTTTCTTACCTAATTGCTCCTGCTAGAACTTTCAGCACAGTACTGAGTACCAGTTGGAAGAGCAGGCATCTCTGTCTCTCCATTCTAAGAGAAAGTGCTTGGACCTCTGCTACTGAGTACCATGCTTCTCCAGGAGTGTCCCCAGCCATGCTCAGGAAGTTCTCTGCCATGAAGGGACATTGGACCCTATCAAGTGGGATGATCAGGGGGCTGCATTGCTTTCTGCTACCACTGTGGTGTATCACATTCGTCAGTTGTTTCGCTCCTGTGAAAATCCCACTTGGCCTTGGTCTGTAATCCTAATAACATGTTCTCAGATTCTGATCGCTGAACTTTGTGGACAGTTTTTACACCTGTACTTGTAAGCCTGTCATCTTCTGTTTGTTATTGTGCATCTGGCTGTAGAATCAGAGTAGCCTGACCTCCTAATATAAGAAAGGAATTGATCCTCACTCAANCTTTTTGGAAAGTTTGAGGGTTCCTGTTAATCCTTTCTTAAATATTTGTTTGAATTCACCAGTGAAGCCATCTGGTCTTGGACTTTTATTTTAGAGTTTTTCTAAGTCACTGAGAAGTTTCTTCTCCTTATGTATCTGTTCCAATTTTCTGCAATTACTGCATCCCTCAGCTGTGTTTCTTGGTGTGTACCCATACCATCTCAGAGTCAGTCTGATCTGCCGGTGCAGTTGGCTGCTCACACTGTCTCCTTGTCATTGTTTTATTTTCGTGAGGTCTGTGGTGTTGCCTCCAGTGTTGTGTCTGATTTTAGTTGTTTGTCATAGTTTAAAGNTTTGTCAGTTCAGTCAGTCTTTTTAGAGAACTATCTTTTAGCTTCATTGTACTTTGTAATTTACTTTGTAATCTGCACTCTTTATAATATTCTTCATTGTGCTGCCTGGTTTATTGTTGTTTTCTCTTCCTTTTCTAGTTTATATGATGTAAAATTATATTAATATTTTAATGACGTTGGCACTTATAAATTTCCACATTTATTTTTATATGCTGTGTTTTGTTTTATTTATCTCAACATATTTTCTGATTTCCCCTGTGATTTTTTTTTTCATTAACCCATCAGTTAAGGAAATGCTATTTGATTTTATCTATTTATTTTAGAATTTTTTATTTTCCTTCTGTTTTATCCTATTGTGCCCAGTTATTTTTGTGACTTTTTTTAAGTTAGGATTTATTTTGTGAGTTATCTTGGAGTGTTTCACCTATACAGAAGACGAACATGCTTTGAAATGCCTTATCTACATGGTGTGTGGGTGTGTGTGCAGCCTGTGTCTATTGAGTCTGGTTGCTTATAGTGCCATCAATGCCCCTGTGCGGTTGTTCACATTCTGCCTGGATGTTCTGCACATTACTGAAAGTGGAGTCTGAGCTCTCAAGCCTTTGATGTAAGAATGTNTTCGTCTTTCCTCAGTTCTGTCTGTACTTGCTTCATGCATTTTGATTTGCTGTAGTACGCTGAGTATGTCTCTAGATGTTATCAACCCTTTATGGAGTAACTCTTTATCAGTATATAATGGCTTGTCTGCCCACCTACAACAATTTTTTACTCAAAGACTATTTTTTCTGCTTTTAATTCAGTAATTTTTAGTTCTCTTTTGGTTATCATTTGCCTGGAATGTCTTTTCCATTTAAAAAAAATATCTTTAAATTAAATTTATTTGTGGGTTGAGGAGGTGCAAGTGCCATTGCATGCATGTGGAGATCAAAGGACAATTTCTTTAAATTGTTTTATGTCTTTATTTCATATGTATGGGTGTGCCTGGATGTATGGCTGGGTACTATGCATATTCAGTACCTGAGGAGACCAGAAGAGGGTGCCAGAGTCCCCTGGGACTGGAGATACAGACAGTTGTGTGCTGTCATGTGGGTGCTGGGAATTGAACTCAGGACCTCTGGAACAGCAGCCAGTGCTCTTAACCTCTGAGCCATCTCTTCAGCCCCAGTCAATTCTTTCCTTCTACCTTGGGGGTGGGATAGGGTGTGGCGTTCCTGGGATTGAACTCAGGTTGTCAGGCTTGTGAGCAAGCCCCCTTCTCACTGAGCCATCTCAGTCTCTTTTCTAGTTTTTTGTTTTTGTTTTCAAAAGACCCTCACTCAAGAAGGTACAGATAAGAATGTCAGAAGTTCAAGGCCAGACTGGGATACAGGCGAACTTTGTCTTCACTAGTTACATCTTTATACATTAGTTGCCATTTGAACATTAGTCCTCAGCACACTGAGACAGACCCTTCCTTAGGTTTCTCTCCCCAGCNATTGCTCACTGGTTGTTTGCCTTTCAGCTTGACCATGTTGGCTGCTTTTCAGCACTCAGTTGCTACAGGTAGCCAGCCCCTAGGCAAGTTGGAATNGATAAACCAGTGTTTGTAGGGTAAGATCTGTTTTGCTCCCTTGAGAATCGCAGGCTCCACACTGGGAGTGCAGGCTGCTGTCTCCAGGNTCAGGATCAGGGCTCTGGAGCTTCCTTCCCGTTTCCCTCTTCCTGACTTGATGGCGTGTTCAGTTGGCTGGTGGAAGCCTGTGACTGTTTTCCAGGGTTTTGACAAAGTTAATTTTGACATTTTTACTTAATCTATCTATCTATCTATCTATCTATCTATCTATCTATCTATCTATCTATTTATTTTTAGTGTATTTCCAGAGGATCGGGCCCTTCGAGTAATCGCCTCCACTGTTTTCTCTGACATCATTTAATATAGTTAGTGATGAAAAACATCACTTAAAAGGATGAAAGGATCTCTGTTTAGTAAGCAAGAGAGACAAGCATGACCAGATATGTACTTAAAAAAGAGCACCTTAAGATTTTCTTTTTTTTTTTTTTTGCATGTGTGTGCTCACGCATGTGTGTACAAGTTCGGGTGTGTGTGTGCACGCTCGCATGTGCATGTGTTTGTTATACCTACACATGTGCCTGCATTCCATGATGCGCATGCGAAGGTCAGAGAACAGTTTGGGAGTTGGTGCTCACCTTAAGGGCTTGAGTATCAGCTTGCAGTCACTGGGCTTAGCAGCAGGCATCTTTACCTGCCAAGCCCCTCACAGCCCTCACCTTACTGAAGCACGGGCTTCCTCTACCTTCTGATCCTCCTTGTATTCCATATTATTGAAAGTAAATGTCCCTCCAGATTTTTATCAAGTTGCTACATAATAATCTGACTTTAAATGTGAATTATATGGGAAATCATTTTNGAAGCTTGAAGAATGGCTGTCTCTTGGATTGTTAAGTATTTTTTCTTTACATCCGCTATGTACTTTAATTTGTGAAGTTCAACAGTCTCTGGTGGCTGACTAGACTTCAGCTGATTGTGTTACCAGTTTTATTTTGCCAGGAGAATCAGAGCAATTGCATTTTTGTGAATGAATTTTGTTTTCTACTGCTTTGCCTTTTTGCTGGAACCCATTGTATTATGTTGACTAAATGTATATATTTTTGACATTTTAATGTCACTAAAGGTGAATTGTATCTTATAGTTATAGTATGTTGTATTATGCATCTGTCTACTGCAGTTAATGGTGCATTTTAGATTTGTTTTAGGTTTTTAGGTTTTTAAACATTCAGGCTGACTTTATGAAGTTTTAGAAGATCCTTCAAATCCTTTTTTGGAACAACATGGATGTAGAAATATTTAAGTAGAAATAAAGTAATTGATTATGCTTGTTGATTGAATCAATCTGTTAGCTGATGATTACTCTATCCCAAACACTGAAACAGGTTAGACATAGCTTGCTTCCCGCCTAAGTGTGTGGCTTGATAGGAACCTTCCCAGGGTATTAAATGAAATCAGGCCTTCATGGGAGATGGAAAATAGGAATTGAATGACTCATTGTACAGATTTAGTTAATGTACTGGAGGCCTTGGAGTCTCCGCTGCTGCCCTCTCTGATTGCCTGCTTCTGCGGACTGTTGCATGTGAGATAGTAGAGTCCATGGCTCTTCATGCAGTGTGGAGGAAGGAAATTCACTCTTCCCCCTGTCTGGCCAGTTAGAAGCTTGGCTCTGGAGTGATGCCTTGCTCACACTGTGGCTGCACACTGTACACCATAAAGGGAAACTCAGAGGTCTTTGCAGCAGGTCCCTGCAAGACTCGACCACAGAACAGGAAGGGGCTGTCATGAAGGTTCCGATGCAGTGTGTGTCTTGCTTTCTTCACTGAAGACTAAAATGTAGATTTTCAAAGTGGTTTTGAAAGAAACTGTGTTGTTCATCNTTACTTTGCTACTTACGCTGTGTGGAGGATGACCTCTTCAGAACAGAAACTGAAATGTCACTGAGTGGGCTAAGTCCCACTGGCCAGAGTAAATAGATGGCTTTCCAAGCCCTCAAAAGTGTCTGAAGGGTTTTTTTCATTTGTGTGTGTGTAGGGGGGTGGTGGTTCTTTGTTTTATTTTCAGTTGGAGAAAATTGGTGATATAATTGGCAGGTATTTTTGAAACTTCTTGGCACATCTGCAAAGGGACTTTGCAGATCTCTAAAAGATGGGCAGCTAGGGTTTTTCTAGTGGGATTGTTGNAACCTGGGAAATATGGATGCTGTTCTTCACATTTCCTTGATTCTTGTTTGTTTNTTTGTTTTGTTTTGTTTTGTACTTAAGTTTATTCCTTTTGAAGCACCAAAATCCCAGGAATTCCCTCTATCTGATTGGATCTGATTTCTTTTAGGAATTGAATTTCTAAGTACAGAGAAATTGTGATGTGTGCAAACTCTGATGTGTCCAAACTCAGATGACATTAAGCCAAGTTTCTAGTTGTTGCCTGTGGGCCTGATTCTCATGAAGGTGGACAGATGTTTTACTTCGTGGTCTAGCACCTTGTTTTGTGACCCAGAGTGTAAAAGGCTCACCACACAGGCTCCCAAGTCTTGAATCTTTTCCTTTCCTTGAAGCCCCCTAAGCAGGTCTGGAAGTCCATGAAGCCTCCCTTTCAGCAAAACATTTAAGAAAAGACACAGAAGTCTGCAGAATAGCCNTGAGCATCTTTGTCCCCCTGTCCCCTCAGCCTACTACTTAGCTGCCAGTGCCAACTTGTTGAATGAATGAATGAATGANTGANTGAATGAATGAATGAATGGGATTTGGAGTTTTTGATGTCATCTTGTTGAAGCAGATAGAATAACTTGAATTTCATTTATATGATGAGGTGAGTGCCTGAGATTTCACTATTACAATGCTCAGAGTGAAAACGTAAATGAGAGCTCCAGAGCTCTCATGTTGGAGTGCTGTAATTCTGTCTCCTCATTTCTGTTACCCATCCCGGGCATTCTTACGTGTCAACACGTCTTAAAAGATTCATAGATGCCTTTCTGTAAAAATTCTCAACTACCATTTATTAATTGACTTCGTTTTTTTCCGCGAAAAAAATACTCAGCAGAAGCAACTTAGTGGAGAAAGGGTTTATTTCAGCTCACAGCTCAAGGTGCAACCTGTCCTACCAGAGAAGTCAGGGCAGCAGGAGCTGGAAGCAGCCAGGTACATGGCATCTGGGATCGGGAACCATAGGAGTTCAAGGAGTGTTAACATCCTAGAGTCCTCAGTTATTCCTAAAAAGAATNTAGAATGTGTGTTCAGACTAACTCTTCAGTCGCACCCCAGTTTGCTCTGAGTCATAACCCGTGCCTCAGTGAAACTGAGCATTTGTTGTTCCAGACACCTCACGTTACTTCTGACCTTGTTACTCATTGTCCATGCTGTCCCATTTGCCTTTAATGCCTTCCCTAGCCACGCCCAGAATCAAAATCGTAGCTGTACATAGCCCTTCTGGTCTCTGCAAGGTACTTCTTCCGCTCCCATTGTTTGCCATTTTCTGCTTTTTGTCGTTCAGCTCTTTCTTATTACACATCTCCGAAATGAAGCACTTTGATGTGTGTGTTCACTGAATCTTAACAATCACCCAGGTCAACTGTACAAATATGTATTCATCTTCATTGTTGTTTGAAGTGTGGGGTCTTATCATATAGCCCAGGCTCATCTCAAACTTACAATCCTCCTGCCTCAGTCTTGTATGTTCTGGGGTCACATTTTGTGCCTNGCCTTACTTGTTTTGTTTTACTCTTGTCTGAAATATTTGCANTGTAGGAACTACATTTTTCTAAGTATTAAACTACTTCCATTTCNTGCTCAGATCCTTGTATTGACATTCAAAAAGTAAGATTTTTCTCTTTTTCTTTTTTTTTTTTTCTTTTTGAGTTAGGAGAATAAAGGGATGTTCCGTTTTGCAAATGCTATTAGGTAATCTGACCCTCCACACTGTGGTCTATGGTCTTAACTCTAGAAGCTATCGCCAGGACAATGGGTTTTTCATAGAGTCCCTTAGGACCACAGCAAGCTGTTCACTTCTGCTCTTGTTGTAATCCCAGGCCTCAGCAGCACTGCTGAGCGGGTTGTGTTGGAGTGAGAGCAAAGACTGTTTTAAAATGAGGAATCCCCATGGAAATGCAGGCAGGAGAGATCAACACAATAAAAATGCAGAAGGTGGTTGCTGGGTGAGACAGGAAATGAACACCTTGTGAAGATCTGGCATTCCGCTGAGAGGGAAATGTGGAGAATGAGTCAGAAGGAATGGCGTGGCTGTTTCATTGCTGACACTTGGAAGTATATTGTGTGTGTCGCTTTTAATGAAGTGTGCTTTAGCAGTGCTGATGTTATTATCTGGATGAGGAAGTCTTCTCAAGTATTTTTGTCATCTCAGTTTTCTGCATCCAACTAAATTAAAATTCAGTAATGTAATGGGACAGTGGGACAAAAAGGAAAACCAGATGACGATGACATGTGGCCCCAACCTGAACTCCAGCTTTTCTGGTTTGCAATATATTCAAATCATAATAGAGGTTCAGAAATTCTCAGAGGGGAGATGGGNTGGAGGGATAATGTATTTAGTGACTGGTGGGCTGTGGTATAAGTAAAATCATGTTACATTATTACAATGCATGACATCATGTTTGTCACAGGTGGCCCCAGAATGGCAGTGAGGTGTTCCATGGCTGACCTTTAGAGTCTTCCATATTATCTTATGACAGCAGAGGTGCTGTGGACTCCGGCAAGGCTCATCCGAGACTTGGTTGATTTTTATTAAAAGACGTGCTATTGTTTCCTTTCATTCTTAGGCATTTGATGGTTTTGGTACACTAAGAAGCCAGCGTCTGCAGTCGAGGCTCTGTGGAGAAGTCTTGGAAAGCCTACAGTTATGCTCCTTTATTTGCTGGGTTAGGTTCTGCAACTGTAGTCTAGAAAAACAAGAAAATAAAAAACATTCAGTCCTGAGCAAGNTGCTGTATTCTATAGATGACCTGTCTGCGANGAGAGCCACCTTGTCCAGGATGGTCTGTGCTGGGTGTGCTGCCTGCCCCTGAGTGACTAGTAGGCATCTCAATGAGCAGATCAGCTGCACCATACAGCAGCACTTGGGGCTACAGACAGCCATTCTTGATATAGAAGGGGCTGATGGCCAGCACAGGGCCAGGCTGGAGAGAGCCAGCAAAAGCATACTTGAGAGAGTGGTCCCTAAACGTGAGCTAGTGTATATGGCAGTGATTAGAAGTCCTGGCAAAGGCTAGAAGGCACCAAAGGGCAGGTATGCTGGCAAAGAACCCCTGCTGCCCACTTTGCATTCATGGACATGCAGTTCAAATCCCTGTCTGGTACGTGATTTATTTGAAGTTGCTCAGTTGTTTTCTTTTAGGTGTAGATGAAAGAGAAATACATTTATAATTTAATCTTGGAGTAAAACTTCAAATTCCCTTCAAAGAAAGCTTGAGTAGTTAATAAATTTACTCAAACTAGGCTTGAATAGTTNGAAAATTTAGTCAAAATATATGAATATATATTTATTTTGGATCACATTGNTTATAATAAACATAACTTTATTTAAACATGTAGTTGCTCCTATCTGTACCTAACAGAGATGAGCTACATTTGAATTGTGGTGTGGTGGTAGTTTTCATTTTTTTCTCTTTGAATCCTTGGCTTTGAATCCAGAAAGATTTCTTAAATAAACCACAGAAATAGCCTGTACCATGAGAAACATAAGGTAATGCTATGTAGCCCAGGCTGCCTCCAGCCCCTGAGTGTGGTGTGTTACTATACTCAGCTCAGACTGGCTTTTAAAGGATAAAAGCTGTGTGTTCTTAAGGAGAACTCATGCTTTCTTCTTTCATTCTCTGAGACAACTTTGGGAAGATTCATTCTCTGAATGTTTGCTTTATCCATCTAGCTCCTGTTTGTTCATCTGAAAAACCACAGGTAACAACCTCCAGGAAGTGTAAACAATACAAGAGAATCCATGCAGAGTGATCTGTACCTGGAGGGCCACAGTAGCCAGTCCTTCTGTGCATTCACCAACGCCACATAGTAGTTAGTTTTGTTCCCTGCTAGTTGAACTTGTTTTGTTCCAGTAAAAATGAGATTCAGGTTTTTAGAATTAAAAACTCCTTGGCTTTGAATCCAGAAAGGATTTCTTAAATAAACCACAGAAATAGCCTGTACCATGAGAAAGATTCCATAAGTTTGATTTCATTTCAGAGGAAAAGCAGCTTGCTTATAAACAAAAGAAAACAGAATGAAAAGGCAAGCCACAGATCAAGAGAAAATACTTTAAAGCCCATAGATTAACCCAAGATCTGTCCAGAATGTGTGAGTGAGTGTGTGTGTGTGTGTGTGTCTGTGCCTGTGTCTGTCTGTCTGTCTGTCTGTGGGGGACGTGCATAAGCCACAGCATCTGACTACAGCACAGATGTGGAAGTCAGAAGGACAACTTCAGACACAGGTTCTCCCCTTCCACCTCACTTGAGAGGCGTTTACTGTTCATTGCAAGACACCCAGGCTATCTGGCTCATGGCGGCTAGGGATGGTACTGTGCCCACCTTTATGGTTCAAACTCGGGTCCTCACACTTGCAAGGCAAATGGCTTTGCCCACTGAGCCATCCTCTTGGCTCCAGAATGTATTTTTTTTTCATGTCTTTACATAAAAGTAGTAAGAGTAAACAGCCTAGTAGAGTATGAACATAGTGTTTAAGAAGGCGTTATAGCAGAACAAACCTTAAGCATCTAATAATACAAGAAAAATAACCACACTAGTAATCAGGAAAATGCAAACTAAAACCAGGAGAGGCCAGCAAGACAGCACCTGCCACCAGATCTGACAATCTGAATCCCCAGGGCCCATATGGTGAAAGACACGCGTACCCACAGACACACACAAATAAATAAATGTAATAGTTTTTTAAACCAGGTAACATTGTTTTGTGTCCCTCAAACTGACCAAAACTAGAGTGTCTATTTAAAGCCAAATTTAATGAGCATATAGAGGAGAGAGAACAGTCCTTTGGTAATGACATTTTCATTTAGTTCATCTATTTCAGAGAGCAATTTAACAATACAGATAAACCTACACAAGTCCTCGCCGCCTGACGCTCCTGCTGTCACGTAATGTATACGTGTGCAAACACTGACTGCCTGTACGGTGTGGATATTTAAGCAGATTGCCCCTTGGTCATCTCTGCTCTTCCACAGAGACTCACACAAAATGGTGTGGCTAATATTTTCACTAACCTCTTCAGAATTTCCATTTCTGTGCAACATTGTTTGCTTTGGTGTTTTTTAAAGACTTCTTTGAGACTAAGCTCCGTGTTTCTTAGGCGTAGCTTCACTGTGAGCACAGCATTGATGTGGGTGACTAGTTTTGCTCATAACTCATACATTTTCATATGCCTTGTAGCTTCTGGATTGGTTTTAAATTTATANTAGTGGGTCTCCATATCTCCTTTTGAGCCAAAACTGGTGTTAATAATGCCTAGAATGTTGAGTGCTACTCATATTAATAGAAACCTTTTTTAAAGGACTTAGAAAAGAATTAATTCTTCCCACGATGCCTGTTAGTAACTCCCATTACTATAAATGATGGCTCCCAGGTTCATGGTGTGGAGAGTCTAGTGATGAAATGTTAGAAGTGTTAACTGTAGTCAGCCATAGGAACTCACTGTTGTAAGTTAATTAAACACACCAATAAGCAACTGAAGCATTTTATTATTTTAATTTGTATAAACAGAAGTTTGGTTAGCTAATNAGAAGTGGCAGATCTCTTGGAGTTTGATTGACACCTATACTTAAACTTTTTTAAATGTGTGGATGACACATAAATTTATTCAGGCAACTTCTCTTGCAAAATATTCCACAGGTGTCATATTTATTTTTGAGTATATGGTGCAGGATTTTGTCATTTCCAGCCTAAAAATTTTGTTACTAAAAGAAAACCTTTTAGAAGTCACCTCCTAGTTGTGAACTTGATGAATGATCTTCCATCTGAAAGATGCAAGAATTTGTTTTATTATTTTGTGGTTCTGCACAAATTACGAAATGAGAGGTTCATAAGTTGGTTAAAAAGAACTTGGAAAATAGCATGTTATTTTTTCTCAGAGATTTGAGAGGGCGTTGGTCCTTTCTGAGAGGATGCAGATTGGCTACATCTCACTGACAGAAACTCTCCCACCCTAATTTTACCTCTTTGCAGACAGTAATGGAGAGAAAATTATGATCGTAAAGAAGAATTTAAAACCTAAGCTAGCTGTGATGTCACTCAGTGATAGAGCACTTGCATAGTATGTTTAAGGTTTCTGGGTTTAATCCCAGCATAGGGGGCAGGGAGAACACTAGCCCCTGTGGCACTGGATTCAGCAGATGGCAGATGGGCCTGGAATTGTGGTCCTTTAAGATAACCTAGAAGTTATCAAGCCACACATAAGATGAACAGAGCCCAGCCACCTTTGTGAAGCTAAGAGCCTCTGTGCTTCTGCCTGGGAAGGAGGAAGAAAGCTGCAACCCCATGGTGCCAAGTGCTATACTGTGTACCAACCCACTGCACAGTACCAGTGTGCCTGTGGTTCTCAACTGGGGACAGTTTTGTCACCCAGGGGGCAGCATGCCTCTGACTGGGAGCAAGGAGCGTGCTGGTGGTATGTAGGGGGTATTGGCCAGGCATGCTGCCTTCTATTCGGCAGTGTACAGAGTCTCTTCTGCTGCCACAAACCCCTGACTTATCTGGTCCCAAGTGTCATGGTGCTGTTGTGAGAAATGTGGTAGGGAGGTGAGTCATGAGCAGTCCAAGGCAACATGCAACTCCTTGTCTAGAGAGAGTGAGCATAGATAAAAAAAACTCAGAGAGGAAGCCAAGGCCTGTCGGGAAAGGGCTAGAAAGCAGGAGAATCCATGCATTGAGGAAACAGGAATAATAGAAATCTAAAAAAGACTTTGAAGAAAGGATATTGAGAATTCTCAAAAGATAAAGGAGGAAATAACATCCATAAAATTCGAGTCAGAGTTCATGAAACAAATGGAGAGTTGTGGGTGTGTGACTCAGAAAAGAGGCCTGAAAAAGGAACTCTAGTTACTGTAAACTCAAGCTGAAAGCCAGAGCGGCTGCACTCATGTGCGCTGTACACCACTCTGATTTGTTAACACTGTTTCTAATATTTTCCTCTAAAACTGTTGGCATTTGAAGTCATCCACTGCAGGGTATTGAAAATCTATTTTCCTCATAAATTATCAGATGCAGTCTGCCAGCAACCAAGCAGAACAGCTTTGGCCTGTAAGCATGGTGTGCACAAATAGCATGGTGTGCCAGATCTGCAGCAAGGAAAGCTATTAAACTGCACTTTAAAGCCTAAGTATCGAAGTGGAAATAGTGAAGGGACAAAAGATAACTNTCGGCAAGCAAAAATGGGCTGGTGGAAGCTATTTGACATTAAATATGATACATGGCTGAGTGTGGTGGCACATGACTGTAATCCCACTTCTAGAGGCAGAGGTAGGAGGGTTACCACAAGTTTCAGGCCAGGTTGGTATATATAGGAAATTCCCAGTGAGCTGGGAACAAAAGAGTAATGATAACACATTAGTACAACCATAAGGAAGTCTGACCAACAGCTGTATGAAAGTGTATCAGGATCATAGTGCTCAAAACTAACAGGAGACCTACGTG
>LZPO01108360.1:0-13391 GCA_001675575.1 Neotoma lepida | reverse complement strand
AGAATCTATGAATGTTACAATATAATGGTTTATTTTAGAAATATGGTTTTCTGCAGTTGTGGGAGGAGCTGGAGAAGTAAAAATTCAAAGGGGGGAATTGGGGGACTGGCCAAAAGCTGCTAGCCAGCCCTGCTGAAGCTCTGGTGCAGGTGGTCAGTCCAGGACAGGATTTGGAAGGCAGAAGTAGATCCCTCCAGCTGCCGAGTGGAACCCCAAAGGAGAACAGGCGGAGACTGCAGGAAGCTGTGCCACTGCATCTGCTAGAGGGCCTGGAGTTGCTATTGGTCAGCAGGAAAGAGCTACATGCAGAGTGATNTGCAGAGAGCAAATCTCCAGGCATCCTGAGTCTCCTACTGTCTAATCACCATGGCCTTCAGAAAGGAATGACTCTGCTTTCCCCATCTTCTGCAGTTATCTTTTGTTCAACTAACCTGGATCCATCTGAACGTCGGTATTCTGGGACTGTCTCCAGCCTAGCCAAGCTGACTCAGTACATGTGAATAGGCCTAGTATTATATTCTAGGGTTACAAAGATTAAGAACAATAATAATCACTCAGAAAACTATAGTTGTCCTATGCTTCGGGGGCTGGTCTAAATTTATACATATGTTTATATATATTCATCAATTATGAGACTCATGCCACTATTTTTAATTAATGTGTGAACTATCATAGAGAAATAAGAAATTTCCTTCTAAGACTTACACTTTGTTCTGTAAGTTAGTAGTAACAACCATTTGGCAGAATCTAATACGACAGGACACAGTGTTTCTTAGTATATCCACCAGAGAGAAGTGCTCAAAGAAATGCACATGATGATATTAATGTGTCATTATTTACTTTAGTGAAAAATAGAGCAAATAGAAATAGACTGACAAGGAAACACTAATTAGGAGGTACTAGATATTGCTATCAGTAAAAACTGCTCTCAGAAAGCCACAAGTGAAGCCACATTCCCACATGCTTCATTCTTCCCACAGAAGCACTTGAAATGACATCCACAAGGGCTCACCAGACGTGTAAAAGCTGTGGCTGTGGGAGACCATGGGGCAGCTGCAACATCACTGTCTCTCAGCAGAGCTCTGCCTCCTTGGTCACTTGCTCCCTTTGTCTGAGGCAACCAATCACAGCTGGCTTTGTTCCAGCCGTGGTGATTCTGCCCCCTCACCAACAGTTGACTCAGGAATTGATTTGTAGTTCTAGAGAGTTCTGCTCAGTGCTTTTGGTAGAAGTTTTACATTGACCTGCATGTTGGCAGTACTCCGTTTCTTGATTCAGGTGCTGGAGTTAAAGGGGTATTAGTTCTGTGATAAATAAGCCAGCAATGAACTTGANGAAAACGTTTGCTTTGAAAGTGTACAAAAGAGACACACAGGAGAAAAGTGTGCCCTCTTCATTTAACCTCCCACTGTCTGTAGTCTAGCATCTCTCAAGACCACAAGGCCACATGAAGCTGGGGCAGAATTACCTACAACTAGCTGGGAGGTGCAGGAGGTGTCAGCTAGCACCTTGGGTGTAATGACCTTCCCTAGGCCCCTCCTAAGAAAGAGCACAAACAACCAACAGGGCTGACCTTGAGGGTCACCCATTGAGTCAGCCTAGCAGTTCTGATGGTGGTAGCAGTTTTGCTCAGTGGACAGCACTCTACACCAAAGACTTACATGTCTGAAAAGTAACCCCCTCACACACATACTACCTGTACATTGGGTTGATAATTAATTTGACAGATAAATCTAGACTGCAGAAATAATTTTCCCTCAGAAAATTTTAAGGCCCCAATGATGTCATCCATGCTGGGTAAGGCTTTCCCATTGTATGGGACACAATGAGGGCACCCATGCTCTGTAAGTAATCCCAGTAAACTCGCTGGCCTCCAAGTTGAACTTTGGCAGAGTTGTACTTTGGTCCGTCCTTGGGGCCCTCTAAGGAGGGGTTAGACCTTTGTTCCTTCAACAGCCCTAAAAAGGAAGAAGAAAGCCACCTTCCCATCTTTCCTAGGAACCTCCCGGAAGGTGGACCTTGTTAGCACAAGGGCATGGACTGAGTACGAGGAAGCCATCGTTCAAGAAGAGGAAGAACCCAATGCTGCAGAGTGGGAGGGGTCTGAGGGTGGAGGGACACAGTACCTCAGCTCCCAGGGACTGGTAGAGCCAGGGAATGGAGGGCTCAGAGAAAAAGAAACCAAAAGATCACTGAAGGCCTTAATTACAGCAAGAGGAGAATTTCATCATGTTCAGAGCAGGAAAGAAATTAGACATACAGATAAACTTAGCAAACTTTACAAAAAAACAACAAACCTGGGGTAGGTGCCTGTGAACTCATGGAAGCCAGCTTTAAGAGAAACAAATACAGTGATCGTACGTTGTGTGGCCTGGCTCAAAATAATCATTTCATGGCTATAATAGTGGGGGAGTTGTTTGTTGATGTAACCAAAGCTTGTGGTGGTGACTCTTCTGAGAGTAAGGGGGAAGGGACGTGTGGGTATGTGGGGAAGAAGTGGGGGAGTGAAGTCTATTAGCGCTAGAGCCCCCTCTTTCCCTGTAGGTTGTGGACCATTTCTAAGCCGTTCAGTCAAACAGGACTAGAAGGGTATTCACTACAAACAGCCAGAGAGTGCAACTCAGGGTGGGGCTTAAAGTGTTGAGAGTGATTGGTTCTGGAGTCTAGGAACTGAGGCCAGAGTTCCTGTAATTTAGCTGGTAAACATGTAAATGAACTCTTATTTAACCGTCAGGCTTATAAAATACTTTGACTTTTAAAGCCATATACATATATCATGTTTGCACAAGCAAGCGTTACTTTTTAAGTGTTTGATGATTTCATTAGTTTGTTGGTAAACTAAATTGTTGGATGAGCATTTGCCCCATACCTGGCACCAGACAGCTTAGTAAATGTGTGATTGTGAAACAAAGCCTGGTGTGAATGTCTGCTGCTACACGATGTGTGGATGCTGGCAGGGCTTAAGGGAGGCAGCTCCATTGGGACTGGAGACTGTAAAGGCCTCAGACAAGGAGGATCTGAATCTGAGATGCCCTGCCAGCCATGACCAGTGTTAAGTCCTGGTGGCTGGAGGGGAAGAAGTCCAGGGAGCTGCAGGAGGCAGGGCTCACTTCTGCCTCCGCTAGACATTGCTATTAGTCACTTTTTCCTGAGGATTTTCTCCTGCCCTCGCACCCAGACACTCTTAATTTTGTTATTGACTTTACCAGGCTGGGTTAGGTTGTTGTACTCTCTCCCTGGCTTCCTGCCTTGCAAACTTTTGGTCTAATTTAGAGAGAGGCATGAGGAAAGGGAAAAGAAAGCCTTGGTTTTGCCTGGCCCAATGTAAATTCCTCCACTCTCTCCTGACCACACAGGCAGTGAGATATAGCTGTTATCTTTTTTTGAGGTACTAAGATGAAGTAGTCATTTTCACAGTTTGAACATGACTTAGAATTCTCAAGAGTAATGTTGGACACATCTAATTTTTTCAAAGAAATGTAATAATTTCATATTCCAAAGTATCCATTGCTCTATTATTTGTGGGAAATGCTGCTCAAAGCAATTGCGCAGATCGCTTGGGGTGGGTGGTGTGTATGTAACATCCTCGAATGTAGGGGTTTGTACCTTGGATTTGTTTTCTTTTATATGGTTGGGTCCAAAAGAGGAAAGACTGGCTTAGAACAAACTAGCAGAGCTAAACCATATGTTTTGTACCAAATTAGAAACAGGTGAAGGTTGTTCAAATCCTGCGATCGCTTACCAAAGCTTTAGCTTGAGTTTGTATTAAAGGCAGGTGGTTATATGTACAATAAAAGGCAGTCCCCAGCACACCGGCTTATTGATACATATGTGATTGATCTTTCTGGATAAAACAAGGCGGAGTTAATAAATCACTGCACATAGCTATAAAGATGTTTGGGCTTGAAAGCCTTGCCTGTAAGAGCAAATGTGGACCCTGAAGGAAATTTATGAAGCATAGATCCTTTTAGCTTTACTTAACAGCTAACATCTGACTGACCCAGGGGGACCATGGAAATTTATTGCTGGGCCATTCAAATATTTGAGCTGTTGTGTGATGTAGAACAGGTAAAGATTAGCCCAATAACAAATATGAGGCTATAAAATAAAATGAGATTTCGATGGCTTGTAAGTACTTGTCAGAGGTCAGTTCCAAATGACTGGTCAGAACTGGGCAGGTCTCACTGCTAATTAAAGGGGAGTTGATTACAACAGCCTGGATGTTTACACTGGTTGCTGTCAGGTTGGCATCCTTGGAGCTTCCTCCGCTGTGAAGTTCGTACTTCGCACGTGACTGAGGAACTCTGAATTACCTTTCTATGCTCTGAAACTGTGCAAGATGATGAGCTGAAGTGATTTTTTTCAGTTTCATAATTGAAATACATATTTCTCAAATATGTTCTGAATGTATGGGTTCCTAGACAGCATATGCCCTTGGAAAACATGTCCACTAACTTACGTGTATAAATTTGAGCTTTGACATCCTGAAAGTAGGTAAAGGTATTTAGCCTCTGTGATAGATGACCTAAAATTAGCCTTCAAAACTTAAGTAGTTAACAGATTTATGGTCAGTTATTGAAAACTTGATTTACTGGAGTTCTGTGAACTTATCTCCAAATCTTTTATTCCCTTTATTTACATAAGTCTGGAAAGTAATGATGTGTGAGTATTGTTCCTGGGACTTTAGTAGCTGCATTTAGGGCTTTAATGAGGCCACAGTTATTGGTGTTGACAATTTCTGCCCTTTTGATTTAGCCCTAAATCCAAAATGTTGTCATAAAAGTTAGAGTTGGTGGTTTTCGGAGTGCCAGCTTATCAGACATCAGTCAATGACTTTGGTGACCATTGTGTGAGTGAACATCTGGTTTGTGGGGGAAGAGCGTCTCCACAATTGTTATAAAAATCCTAAATAAGATTGTTACTAGAAGGGGAAACACAAAACAACATGCCGATGTTTAAGAGTTAAGTGTGGGCTAACATCCCTGCCCCTCCCTCATCCATACATTCTCTCCTCTCCTTTCCACAAAACATATGCTCCCAACATAGTGCTCAAGAAACTGGGTTATAGTCTTGGGAAGACTGTAGCTCACAGTATACAATCCTGTGTAAGATTCAAGGAATCCACAGGTAAATTATACTAGAGTGTAAAAGGTGCTGGGTTAGGAATTATACTGGGCTTTATGCAGGCAAAAGGTGAGTGGGACCCAGGTGACCACCGTGGAATGTAGGGGAAGATCCGGATCATGGACACTGGTGTATGCTGAGTTCACTGCTGCTCTGCCCTCAGCAGAGTGTGTGTGTGTGTGTGTGTATGTGTGTGTGTGTATGTGTGTGTCCTGTCTCTTATACACATCTAGATGTGTATAAGAGACAGGTGTGTGTGTGTGTGTGTATGTGTGTGTGTGTATGTGTGTGTGTGTGTGTGTGTGTGTCTGTGTCTGTGTTTGTGTCTGTGTGTTTGTGTGTGTGTCTGTGTGTGTACTGAAGAGCTAGTGTCCTGCTGCACCCTCAGCAATGTGTGTGTGTGTGTGTGTGTGTGTGTGTGTGTGTGTGTACTGGAGAGCTAGTGTCTTGCTGCGCCCTCAGCAGTGTGAATGCATGTGTGATATGTAAAAACAAGGTTGGTTGTCTAGAGGAGTTATTAATGAATGAATGATGAAAATATTTCCAAATCTTAAAAATCTCTGACCCTCGTGGCTTGTTTTGAGTTCCCAAGGCTGTAGTCCCTAATTCTCAGTTGGTGTTTGTCTGCTGTGTTCATTCTATCATTTGTTTAGATGGGTGTATTTAGCACCTCCTGAGAACTTCAGCTTAACCAGCCATATCCTTAGGGAGATTATATTCTCACTGATTGAGGAGACAAGACATTTGTGTGAATAACTGAAGTATAGGCTAAAATGTGCCAGTTGCATAAAAATGCCTTGTAATGCAGAAGCAATAAAATGAATAAAATATGGGCTGTCTCCTTGAGGCACCTACAGATGGAAGGAGGGAGGGAGGTGGGAAATGAAGCTGGTCCTGATGGAAGTAATGGTCCCCAAGTGCTGACTTTGCTGGGAGGTGTGACGAATCCAGATATTTTGTTAGAGTCTCGTATGGATCCTGAAAGCTTGTGAGTTTGGGATGCTGACTGGGAGCAGAGTGCCCTCGCTCCGATAACAAAGCTAAGGCCTGGTCTGTTTCCTCTCTGGCTCAGAGCCTTAATTGATTATGCCTCAGCCTCTCTGTTTTTCTCCTTTGCACCCTTAAAGAAGGCATTGGATAAATAATTTTCATACCGAGGATTAAGGCCCTGTTGTGTTACGAGCACCGTGTAAGGAACTGGCTTGCGGTCAACATGCGTTAGGAGACTGAGCTGTTTAATAAACAAACCTGCTTTGCAGACCACATTGGGAAGGGTTGTCTTAGACACTGAAAATGCTGAATGGCTTTTCTTCTGGGTTTATGTTCCAGATGGAAATGTTTTCTGGCATTGCTGAGTGTTTATGTACCTTGCATGCTTTAATTGTCGAGTTTCTTTTTTTATTTTTTTTAGCATTTACAGATTTTTGTGGGAAACAGGTGCTGCTACAGCTAGGCAAATGCAAGGTGGCTGTTAATGTTGTGGAATGTGACTTTTGATTTGCTTGGCAGAAATTTTATTTTACAAAACTGACTATTAAAAAAGACAGGTTTTCCATCCTTTAATTATTCTATTCACTGAACTTTGCCTTTGGACTATTTTTCAAGCTCTAAAAGGGGTGTGGAATCTGGGAGGCTTGCTTCTATAAGGAAATTGATACTGAGTTCGTTAACAGTTTCCACAGCCCTGCCGCTTTCACCAAGTTATTTTGAGGGTGGAGTATTTTTAGCCTTCTGAAATTATGTGGAATTTGATTTCTCTGAAATTCATTCTCTTTTTAGTAGAGCTCTGTTAAAGCATCGTGCTCAGCCTAGGCTCCTGTTTGAAGTCCTCTCTTCATTGATCTCTTCTTGAGAAGTTCCGGGCTTACATCCTGTTCCCTATCACAGCACATCTGTCTCTTTAATTGGCACATATGATCTTTCATTATAGATTTTCTTTCTTCAATCAAAGGAGGTAGAGGGGGGAANTGCTCCCTGGTGTTCCCCTGGCACTCCTGTCCTGTCCCTCTGTTTCTCATAGGTCAGATTGTAATCTCACGGTCCCAGGGGTGGTGTCTGACCTGTCTGTGTCTTCATCTGCCTGTCCCTGGCCATGCATCCCCTCTCCAACTTTACTGGTTACCTTTTCATTCCTTGAGAACAGTGTGCTCCCCCTGACTGGGCATTCCTTCCTTTAGTTGCCGCCTCTTTGAGGTCTCAGCTAGTCACATTTCCTCTGCATCCTCCCTTTCCTCTCTGAGGTGGTGTTTCTTGCTCTAGAATGCTTTATGAATTACACATTTGCTGATATGGTTAAGTGAGCAGTGCCCAACTACTCTGCTGGACTCTAATAAGCTTCCCATCTGTTTGCGAATGGTATCTCTCCCAGATAGCATTTTTACCTGGCACACATATGGCCTAGTTTGCTTTCTGATGCTGTGGTAAAAGCAAAGGAAACTTGGGGAAGAAAGAGTTTATTTGGCTTATGGCTTACAGTCCATCACTGAGCTGAACCAAAGCAGGAACTTGTAGCAGTACTTTCTTGTCGGCACCACTAGCTGGCAAATAACGACAGGGAGACTTGTTAATTATGAAAGCTCAGCCTTAGCTTAGGCTTATTCTCAACTAGCTCTTATAACTTAAATTAACCCATTTATATTAATGTATGATCTGCCATGTGGCATTACCTTGTCTCTCTACTGCCTATCCTGCTTCCTCTGAGTCTGGTGACTCTGCCTTTCTTCTTCCCAGAGTTCTCTCTCTGCCCAAAAGCCCTACCTATACCTCCTGCCTAGCTATTGGCCATTCAGATTTTTATTACACCAATCACAACAATAAATCTTCACACAGTGTACAAATAAATATCCCACAACAGGACCTTAAGACAAAAACTGAAGCAGAGAAGATGGAGGAACATTGCTTACTGGCTTGCTCCTCATGCCTCACTGAGCCTGCCTTATACAACCCAGGACCATGTGCCCAGGGTGGCACCATGTAGGCAGAGTTTTCCTGTCCCACCAGCCAGCTTCCAAATAACCACACTGAGTCCTAACATTAATTATAAATGCTTGGTCGATAGCTCAGGCTAGCTAGTTAGTTACTAGCTAACTCTTACACTTTAAATTAACCCGTATTTCTTATCTATGCTCTGCCATGTGGCTCATGGCTTGTTACCTCATTTTCTATATGTCCTATTTCCCCTGCATCTGCTGGCATATCTCACAACTCTGCCCTTCTTCCTCCCAGCACCCTTAATTTGGTTGCCCCACTTATACTTCTGCCTGGCTACCTGCCAATCAGCGTTTTATTAAACCAATTCGAGTGACAAATCTTTACAGTTTACAAGAGGATAATTCCACAGCAGCACCACCCACAGTGGGCTGGACCCACCCACATCAATCATTAATCAAGGATATGCCCCACACATTTGCCTGCAGACCAATCAGGCATTTTCTCAATTGAGTTCCCTCTCCTCAAATGACTGTAGCTTGTGTCAAGTTGACAGGAAAACTAATCTGCACCCAATAACAGTTTGTTGAAATTTGTTGAATGAGTACTGCATCCACAGAGATGGTTCTCTTCCGTCCTTCCTGTGTTAGTGGGATAGCTATCCCAACACCATCTAAGACTCTGCTTAGTCTCATCCTATGTCATGGAGAGCCTTGGAACAGCCTTTCTGCTGTGTCTCAGGATGTCCCTCTGCTGGCTGAGCTCTCCTCCCCATGTCAAGCTTGTCATCCCCATTGTCTCCCCTCCAGCCACTCATGGGCTCACACCAGACTGTCCCACTACAGTGAGACTCTTCCCATACTACCAAAGCTACCCACCAAACTAACTAAATCGTGTTAGCTCACACAGCTAAATCTAGCAGGCAGTTGACTTCCTGTTGCATAGCTTCTGAGCAGTGCTGACTGTTGACAGCTTCCTCCTTGAGGTCCTCCTTTCCCTGAGCTGCTTGGTTTGCCTCATAGCTTAGAGCCAGGCTTTTCAGAGTCGCTTTTCCTTTTCCAAACATTGATTGACATCCTCAAGACTCTGAAGCTTGGCTCTTTAAGGTGGCTCTTCAGGCTCTGCCTTCATACCTGTGGTTTCGGTTTCCACCTAACATCTATAATTCCTTAATTGCTGTTTTCACCTCAATTTCTCCCCACAAATACATATATGTGTACATATCTTGAATATATTGTATATATTGGATATGTACAGTATGTATTTGTGTTCACCTGGTCCTTCCCCTGACCATTTTAAGATATATACACTTATGTATAATTTATATTCATTATATACAATATATTCAAAATGGTCAGTTTACAGACAGCCACCATCTGCCTGGTTTCTCAGAGGACAAACTGAAGAGTCATTTCCCTCCTCACCCTCTTTGCCTTTTTTTTTTTTTTTAAAGGAAGGGAGCTCTGAGACAGAGTACTGCTATATATAGCCTAGGCTATCTCAAACTCACAATCCT
Organism: Neotoma lepida; assembly: GCA_001675575.1. NCBI lineage: Eukaryota > Metazoa > Chordata > Mammalia > Rodentia > Cricetidae > Neotoma > Neotoma lepida. The sequence continues at coordinate 3,823 of LZPO01108360.1, read as the reverse complement.
CCTGCTTCCACTTCCTGAGTTCTGAGATTATAGGTATGTGCTCCCACACACAGCCCCCTCTTTGCCATCATGGCAGTCTTCACAAAATTCTTTCAGTTCTACCCACAAGTTAGAGCTCAGAACATATCTCCCTTTCTACCCCTGGAACCCTAAACAAAATGCTTTTCATTTCTGGCCTGGAACATTGCAACAGACTCTAAAACAAGTCTTATTCCCTTTTACCATACTGTAGCCAAAAACATTCTTTAAAGAGCTGATATACGTATGAACCCACAGAGCTATGACAGCATGCACGAGATCTTTACAAGTTCAAACCAGACAGAATCCCAGTATAGAGAACTTTGGTCTTGCATTTCTTTCAGTTTTAAGAAAGAAAAAAAAATGTATGGTTGATGGTTAGGGAGGGGTCTGGGAGGAATTGAGAAGGGAAAGAATATCATCAAAATATATTGTATGAAAAATTCTTTAATTAAAATTAAAAAAAAAACTAAAAATCTACGCCCCAGGCTGGGGATATAGCTAATTTTGTAAAGTGCTTTTCTAGCATGCAGGATGTGCTAGGCTGGATTCCTAGTACCATAAACCATCCCAGAACTCAAGAGGTAGAGTCAGCAGGATCGGAAATTCAAGGCTATCTTCTTAGAAAATCCAGGTCTAGCCTGGAGTACAATGAGATCCTGCCAAAAAACAAACAACCCAAAATCCAACTCTATTACACCCATGTGTAAAGAATGGATTTCTGCTGTGGAATAATCCTTTTATACACTGTGAAGATATGTTATTCTCATTGGTTTAATGAAGAGCCAACTGGTCAACAGCTAGGCAGGAAGAGGTCAGGTGGGAAAGCCAGCCTGAGAGAACACTGGGCAGGAGGGTCGAGTCACCAGGCCATGGAGATGAACTTGCTGTGCTGAAAAAGGTACTGCCACATGGTAGAACGTAGATAAGAAATATGGGTTAATTTAAGATGTAAGAGCTACTTAATAACAAACCTAAGCTATTGGCTGAAGCATTTATAATTAATAAACCTCCGTGTCATTTACTAGGGAGCCAGCAGTCCTGATGAAAAACTCTGCCTACACATTTCCTATGGTTTACAGAAGAACCCTGTTCTCTCAGATCCCAGACCTGCCCAATACTCCCATAAAGCCTCTAGCTTTCATTTCAGTGTCCTCTACACTTGGATAGGATGACACCTCCATTCTGCCTATTGCTTACCCATCTTTGAGTCTGCCTCTCACACCTCATATAAAGTCATCAGCAAATCATATTGGCCTCATCCTCAACATAGGAGACGTGAGCCACTTGCCTCCCTCTGCAGCCACCATGCTGGTTCAAACCACAGGCCTTTCTCTGATGTACTGCAATAACCCCTCCATGTTTTCTTTCCTTTCCCCATAACTTGTTCTTTTTGAACATCTGGTCATTGTTTTTAACTTGTTAACTTTTAAGTGAGGTTTGTTGACCCAATAGACATGGAGAGAAGAATAGATTCTATTCATGTTGGCATCAGTTAGAGTAAGATGGTCTATACTGAGTTCTGCAAGAGAACTCCATTCTCTATATGAAGGGAAGCAAGTAGCATATTTATTCCAACCTAAGGTTTGGGAATAATTGTTCACAGGACACTACAGGGACCGAGAAGAAAAGCCATTACCTCATGCCTCTAGGATAAGATAATGCTTGATTTTGAACATGGAGAATTTGACATGTTTATGGGACATGTAGATAAAGATGTCCAGCACATGATCAGGAATCTATGAAATATGGAAGAAAGACTATAATATACTTAACAAGTGATAATCATGGCATAAGTAGGTTTTGATGCTTTCATTTTTCAGCAACATTTATTGACTTTCTCAACTATAAAAAAGCAACCTAAATACTAGAAATATAATAAACAACACAGATAAAAATCTGTATCTTCCCAGAGCATACATTCTGGTTGAAGGAAATGGACTCAAATGAGAAACAGATGATAGAGTGAACTGAAGAGTTATTGTTTTCTTTTGAATTAACTTTTACTATGGAAAACTTGAAGCACATATACAAAAGTAGAGAAAATGGTATAAGATACCCTTAAGCCCATCTGTAATAATTAGGTATACTCATTAATCTTTTTTATCTGTATTCTTATTCTCTCCATCCCAGTGAATTATTTCTAAATAAACCCTGGCTATTGTAACATTTTATTCATAAATACTTCAGTGTGTCTCTAGTCTAAAAGATAGTTTCTAATAGCATCATGTTATGCCATCCACCATCATAGGTGAAAAAACAAGTTCCTTAGTGTTATCAAATAACTGTTAGCCATACTTCTCCAATCGTTCCATGACTTTTTTTAAAAAGATTTATTTATTATGTATAGTGTTCTGCCTGCATGTATGCCTGCAGGCCAGAAGAGGGCACCAGATGTCATTATAGATGGTTGTGAGCCACCATGTGGTTGCTGGGAATTGAACTCAGGACCTCTGGAAGAGCAGCCAGTGCTCTTAACCTCTGAGCCATCTCTCCAGCCCTCTATGCCCTTTTTTGTGTGGTTGATTTCTCCAAGTCCAAAACCAAAGAAGTCTTTATATTTCCTTTAGTTGCTAATATCTCCTGTTTTGAAAAGCATTTCCATTTTCATATTACCATAAATTTCTAGTTTGTATTACTCTTATATTTGTGCCTATGCTTATGAGTCATGGCACAAGAGTATTTACTACTTATGTATATCAATGGAGTTCATGTTCAGTTTCTTTTTGGGGAATGATGCATTTATTGGACTAATTTACAGAGAATGGTTGAAGGTTACTTACAGAAGCATGGTGACCCCAAAACACTGGAAAGTGTCACCTCAGCATAGATGACTTCCTCACAGTATACTCTAGGGCCACAGCTCATCCTGCTAAGTTAGAATTACATGCAAATGACTGGGAGGTGAGAAGGGAGAGGCCAGGATGTGTGGGTGGGAGGCCAGTGGCTTGCTCTCCTCCTTCTGTGAAGCAATCAGTGTCAACAGGTGTGTTTATTCAGTTTCTTATGACAGAAGTACAAGCCAAAGTTTGGAAATCTCTCATATTTAAATATGTCTCTTATCATATGCCTCTGCCTAAAGACTTCATTACTTTATGTACATTTTATACCTCAATTTTCCTTTTACAAAAATGGCTGAATATACAAAAAAGCTGAAAGAGTTTTTACACAAACATCAGTACACCTCCAGTTGACATTTTGCTGTATCTACTTGGTTATTAGTCTTTGCACTTATCCATCCTTCTGCTTACCTGTCCCTGTGTTCATTTCAATGCCACAGCACTTTGCTCTAATGCTCCTCCTCATGCAAGTGGTTTACTAGAGGGCCAGGATTTGTTTCCTTTTTTTTCTTTTGAGGTAAAACTTGGATACTCTGAGATGCATATATATATATATTAAATGAACCATCTCTGAGATCCTTAGATGTAAATATCTGTGCAATCCAATTCCTATTCAGATACAGAACATTAAATCTGCCCAGAAGCATCCCTTGCCTCCCATGAATCACCATCTTTGACAGTCCCCCAGGCAGCTGTTAGTCAACCACAGATTGCAATGTGAACCTTTTTGTGTAAGCTTCTTTCACTTGGTATGATTGTAGCTTCATTCACACTGTTGTGTGTAGCGGTAGCACATTTCCTTTGTGTGAATAGACCTGTTTATCCACGTTCTTAATGATGAATGCTGTTTCCTGTTTTTCAACATTATGAACAAAGTTGCTGGGTACATTTCTGTAGACAGCTTTTATGTGCAAATATTTCCTGTTTGTTTGGTTGTAGTTGTAGAATTCATCTTTAGAGTTTGA
>LZPO01108359.1:53832-63886 GCA_001675575.1 Neotoma lepida | reverse complement strand
TAATTAATACTTCTGCAGTTATTTGTAAGATGTCTTCCCTCAGCTTTCCCTTTCTCCCCTCTTCTCCTCTTTCCCCCCTCCCTCCTTCCACTCCTCTATCCTTCCTTTGAGGCAATTCATCCCAGGCTCTTGTACATTCTAGGCAAGTGTTCTATCATGTAGGTATACACTTAGTCCTTTTACATTATTTTTACAGAAGGTTTTAAAAACACTCTTAGTGATGAAAATTAAATATTTATGAGTTACTCTCTGTGTAATTTGTGATTATTATAAACCATATTTTGTAAATTTATTAAATATTATCATTTAACAATGAAAACATAGAATCAGTTATGTTTAAGAGCTTAATATTTCTAATTAAGGATTCTATACCTGGACTAGCCCTGCCTACACATGAGAAGTGTGTCAGCCAGAGGAATAGAGTTGTTNTTTTAATTAAGATTGTTGTGGGAAGATGTGAGTTAAGATTTGAGTGGGAAGGAACAGACAAGTCATATTTTATACCAAGTGATATTTAATGTGGATGATTTTTTTCTTTTTTCAAAATATTAAATAACATTAAACAGTTTAATGATGATTGTCAGATTTGATATATTGTCTTAGAAACGCGAATGTGAACCATGGTTGAAAGGAAAATGTTGACTCCTGCCTAGACAAGCCTCCATGACTCAGGAACCTTGTTCCAGACACCAAGCCTTTCAGCCTCCTGTAGCAGATCTCTTCACAGGTCCCAGGAATTTTATTCCAGGAGTCAAGTTAGCAAAATCATCTGCACTGAATAAGGAACAGAGGCTTCCACAGCTTAGGCCTGCCTATGCTTCTTGGAAATCTCCTGTACCAGGATCCCAGCCCTCATTGTATCATGTACAAAAGTAGGGGTCGCCATACCATTTTGGGTCTTTTTGTATACCTGGAAAACCTGTATCCAGACACCAGGCCCTTATCAGCCTCTACAACAGACCTGAAATAGTTCCAGGGAATTTTGCACCAGGAGTCCAGTCTGTATGTCCTTCACCAAGTAGTGGATTATGACTTGACCTGATCAGGCATAGCTACACTGGCCAGGAACATCCAATACCTGCCCAACAAAGGAAAACCAAATCTCAAACCTATTAAAACTTAATCTTTTCCTGACCTTTGTAAACATTTACGTTGAAAGAAGAAAGGTGACCTGAATCAAAAAAGGAAGGCAGGAAGAAAGGAAGGGAGGGAGAGAGAAAAGGAGGGATGGAAGGAAGAAAGATAGAAGGGGGAATGGAGGAAGGAATTTAAGAAGGGGGAAGAATGTGGGGGAGAAAAGGTGGGAGGGAGGAAGGAAGGGAAAGAATAAAAAATGGAGAGAGAAAGAGAGAAAGAAAGATTCAACTAACAAAGTATTCTAGATGTGGAATTCTCAGTGGAAAAACAAGAGCATCATGAAAAACCAAGATAATGTGTCTCATCCACAAGTGGGTAGTCCTATGTAAATGACCTCCAATGAAAATGATGTGGAAGGACTTCCAGAAAAAATAACTATGTTCAAACAACTCAATCAAGACATGACTATATTCCAAGACAACAAAAACAAAGAGCTAGATGAAATAAGGACATCAATATAAGATATAGACACAGAATTTTTAAAAATGTATGCTTACTAAATCCAACCAAACTGAAATGATAATAAAAAAAAAGTTCAGGAAAATAAAAGCCTCAGTGGAAATCCTCATCAATAGAGTGGATTATATACAGAATCAGGTACAGAGGACGAGGCAGAAGAATCAGATTATATAAAAAAAAATTCAATGAAAAAAATATCAGCAATGACAGCTATAGGGAGTGACTCAGCTCTAGGATACCAAAAAGAGATTCAATATTTGAATTATTGGAATCAAAGGAGAAGAGTACTACATCAAAGGCATAGAAAATATTTTCAATAACATCATGGAAGAATTTCCAAACCTAAAGAAAGAGATGTCTATCTAGGTATAAAAGTCCTACAGAATGCTAAACAGAGGGCTAGAAAAGAAACTCTGCATAAATGTCCTTAAATTATTAAAAACAAAAACCAGGAGAAACCCTTAGTGACTCTGTGTCCAAGATGCCTGCCTAGAATAAAAAACAAACAAACAAACAAAACAAAACTGGAGACCCCTAAACACTAAGAAAATGAATAACATGATTAAATAATGGGCTGTGACACTGAAAAAACTGTCCTCAGAAGAAATAGAAATGGATAGTGTAGTAGTTTGAATAAGAATGATCCCCCATAGGCTCATATATTTGAAACTTAGTCACCAGGGGATACCACTATTTCAAGGGATTAAAAGGATTATGGTTTGTGGCCTTGTTGGAGAAAGTGTATAACTAGCTGTGAGTTTGGAGGTTTCATAGTGTCTTTACACAGCAATAGAATAGTGACTAAGATGAAATTGGTATTGGGGATAGGAATATTGCTGCAACAGGCCTGACCATGCTACTTGTCAGAGGAATATAGTAGACTTTAGATTAGAAAAGGTGGTTGTACACTTTAAGTGGGACTTAGTGGGCCATCCTTGTAAGAGCATGATAGTGCTGAGGGCAATTTGGACTGTGGTGGCCCAGCTCAAGGAGAAGAATATTAGTAAGCAGACTAGAGACCATTCTTGTGATATTTTGGCAAAGAACATGACTGCTTTCTGCCCTTGTCTGGAAAAATCTGCCTGAGGATAAATGGAAGAGTTTAAAATTAGTCACAGAGGAGATTTCAAGACAGCCTAGTATTGCCTGTGTCTTGTGGTTATTAGTAATCATTGTTATGCAGATCTATAATGAAAAGGAACAAGCTGAACAACTAGAAAAGCAAAATGTACAGTTTGAGAAGTAAAAGGAGCACCAGGAAGTGTAATGGAGCTAATCTAGTGCCCAAGGAGATAAGACGCTTAAAGGAAAGCCTAATGTGAAATGGAATAAAGGAAGAAGTGACCTCAGAGGAAGACCTTGTCCGTCTAAGCTTCTATCTTGTGAAAAACAATTAAAGAAAAAGCTTAAGCCATGAATGAAAGCATCAACAACAGACAGTTGATGCAAGAGTAATTGAAAAAGGGGGCCAAGTTCCAGTCCCATCAAGCCGCAGAGGTTGGCAGCTTCAGCAACATGATTCTGGGTTTAGAGTCAAGGACACAAGAAAGAGGTTGTAGTATTCCCCTCCATAGCTAAGGAAAGGTGCTAAGGCCAGGTCTGTGTCAATGGTGTCCTTACNTGGAGGCCTATAGAGGTCATTGGGTATGATTGTGTTGGAGACCCCAAGATGATGGAGATGTCAACATCATAGGATACCTGCCAAGGAAAGGTGCAGATCGGGTGTGGAACTAGACTGAGAGCGAGAGCGAGAGCGAGAGCGAGAGTGAGAGCGAGAGAGAGCGAGCGAGCGAGCGAGAGAGAGAGACAGAGAGAGAGAGAGGTGTTGCAGTCAAAAGAGCTGAAAAATTGGAGATCTGAAAAGAGCCTTTTCAGACACAGAGATGAAGAATTTATAGTTTATCTGCTAGGATTTGGACTTGCTTTGGTCCAGAATTTCCCCACTATGTTCTCATTCCTCCTTTTTGGAATGATAATGTGTATTGTGTGCTATTGTATGTTGTAAGTATTTTTTATTTTGATTTTACAGTTGGTTGCAGTTAAGAGATTGCCTTGAGTCTTAGAAGAAATGTTAGATTTTGGATTTTTAAACACTCTTGAGACTGTGAAAGACTTATGAGGGATTTTGAAGTTGGACTAAATACATTTTTGCATTATGATATATCTATAAGCCTGTGGGGGCTAAGGAGTAGAATGTGGTGGTCGAATAAGAATGGCCCACATAGGCTCATATATTTGAATGCTCAGACATCAGGAATTACCACTACTTGAATGGATTAGAAGGATTAAAGGTTGTGGCCTTGTTGGAGGAAGTNTGTTACTGGAAGTGGGCTTTGAGGTTTCAAAAACCCCTGCCCAAGCCACTGTCTTTCTCTCTTCCTGCAGATCAGAATGTGGTTCTCAACCTCTTCTCCAGCACCATGCTTGTCATGAATGCTACCATGCTCCCTGCCATGATGATAATTGACTAAACATCTGAAACTGTAAGCAAGCTGTCAATCAAACACTTTCTCTTATGAGAGTTGCCTTGGTCATGGTGTCTCTTCACAGCAATAAAACAGTGACTACAACAGACAGAACATTTTATGANATCCTCAATCATAAGNTAAATGCACACTAAAAGTACATTATGATTCCATCTTCTCGTGGTCAGAATGTCCAAATCAAGGGTAAAATGACAACAAATTTTAGTGTGGCTATAAGGAAAGGTGAACACTTATATACTGTTAGTGGAATTGTAAATTGTGTAGTCACTTTACAAATCAGTCTAGAGGATTATCAGAAAATTAGAAACAAACCTATCCTGTGACCCAGCTGTAACACTCCTGGACATATATTATACTGGGAGGTAAATGTCCCAGTGAGGATGGGGTCAGGGAGGTGATGGAAAGAATGAAAAGAGAGTAGGCTAACCCAAACTAAAGATATTTGAAAAAATTGTGAAACCCCAGTAGTTTGTAAACTAATTAAAATATTTGATGACTATTCTTGGTTGTCAACTTGACTACATCTTCAATTAACTAAAAGCTAAGCATTTGGGTACAACTGTGAGAGATTTTTAAAAATAATTTGAAGTGGGAAGACCCACTTTTAATCTGGATTTTTTTAAAATTTTTTTATTTTTTAATTAAAAAGATCTTCCACTCCTTTTACATACCAACCTCAGATCCCCCTCTCCTCCCTTAATCTGGATCTTTTGAGGTAGGAAGATACACCTTTAATCTGGGCAAACCTCCTGATGGCAGCCTATATAAAGGACATAGAAAAAGGAAGCACCCTCCCTTTGTCTGATTTCCTTAACTCTCACTAGCAAGTCCATCCCTTCACTAGCATTAGAGCCTACTTTTCCAGCATTCTAGAATATACTGAAGACCAGCTGAGACATCCTGTAATGTGGACTTAACAACCACTGAACTCTTGGACTTTCCATTGCTAGGGAGCCGTTTTAAGACTAGCTGGACCACAGCCTGTAANCCAATCTCATAAATTCTAATGTATATTATATATAATATTTCTATTAATTAAATTCCTCTAGAGAATCCTAATACAAAATATTTTAAAAAAATTGTAATGAGGTATTTTACATTAGGGAACAGTGCTGCTCCCAGACGACATGAGCTATGAAATGAAAATTTCAGTGCCAGGCATCACCACAGTTACTGGTTCTAGAGCCCTTGGAGGCACCCCAAACAACCAAAGCTATTCCTATTGTTCTTGGTTACCTGCTATAACTATATGTTAAGATATTTATTACTTACACCATCACTCACTTTGTTTGTGAGGCACAGAGCAATCAGTCTCCAGGTGAAAACTTCTCCTGTTGGCTAGTTTTCATAGTTCTAGAGGCTGCCAGACAGGTTACTTGGGGACTAAACATACAGATGGTCTTATCCTGCACTAGACTCTACGTGCTATAATACCTACCTCCCAGGGAAGATGTTCCTACTGGTGCAATTCATGACAAGACTGTTTATGATGATATTCACCACTCTTCAGTGGACTTGAGATCTGCTCCCCAGGATAAGATTCGTGACTGGTACAATAAATATGATCCAAATTCATGGTTTGGGACATTGTAAGTCCTAGGCAGAACCCATTGATATAATTGTTTTCTAAATAGCCATGTTATCAAATTGTCACCTAAATAGTTATGTTTATATCCATAGATATAATCTGCTGCCAACCTTGGTCAGAGAGGCTTCTTATTTCAATGGGTAGTAGTTAAGGCACAGATGCATTACTGTTCATTATTTAGAATAAACAACTGTGACGGCTCAGGTGTAGATGAGACATCTATATATTCCCCTTCCCAGGACTCAGGAAATATCACAAGGAAGATGCAGAAAGAATGCAAATGCAGGAAAGGGAGAAGAGCTGNGGAATGATGTCCTCTGGACATGATATGGCTGCTGTACATATGAGCTCACAGGAACTATGATTTCCTACACAGGATCTGCATAAGATCAAGCTAGCTAAAAATGCCAACATGGAGTGGGAAGGACTCCAAAGACTCATCCCTGTCTGAGGAGCTGCTGGCAGTTGATGGCTTCTGGGAAAGAGAAAAATACTTTTTTCTTTTCNTTTCGTTTTTTAGGAGTGTGGCAACTGGTTGATTCCCTATGCCCCAGTAAATGACCCCACAGACATGCTCACATAGGTAGCACTATTTGGACTCAATGGGATAAAGTTAATGAATAAACAAATATAAGTAATGTACCCCTTTATCCTCCAAATTAAGTTTACATTGGACATTGTTAAAAATATGTGTCAGTTGTCTTTGTTACTTAGATACCAGATCATTTTCACAGTTAATAAGTTTGAGATTAATTAAGATTATTTTCATGATAAACGTTTTGGAAATAATTGTTTAAAGTATTTTGATTGATGTCTTCATCTGTGTCACCTTTTCGGAGACATTTAAAGCTATATTACCATTNTCTTTTCATTAAATTTGCTTTATGAAAAATGATGGTCTCTATAAATAAAAAAGAACTGTATCAAAGATCCAACCTACTCAACGAAAATCATAATTAAAAATTGACAGAAAGGGAAAAAAGATCAAAAGATGATATAGCTTCAAAGCTGGAAAATGGGGTCATTTGGTTAAGTCATGAGTGTTCTCTCTTCCAAAGATGCATCTATTGCAAAAGCTTCTCCTTAGCTTTAAATATGACTTTACAAAACTTAAAAGAAAACCTTTTAAAACAAGAGGTGTCCTCAGAAAGCAAACAAATGTTATTTTTAAGATTCAAGGTCAGTGTGATTTAAAAACCCAAAGAACACTGGATATTTGCTGTTTGAAAGCAAAATTGACAGACACTGTCAGCTGGTTCAGCAGAATGTCAAAGGTCTGTCCTTCTGCCAAATTCCAAACTGTTGAAGGTATAGTAAGGCTTAGATAAGGATAAATTTTTCCTTAAGAACTGAACTAAACCTCTTTATAAGGTCAAGGACCACTTGAATCTATTGTATTAATAATAGTTATCAAGATGTAGTTTAATAAAATGAAGAAATTGATATTAGATTCTGTTATTAAAGCTATAAACAAAGAAGCCTATATAAACACACTAGAATTTGCTGTTTTAACAAATAGTGGAAGCCTCTTCTTTTCCTTAAGATATTTTATCTTGTAGAATAAACAATGATAGAAATAGAGAACAAAATTGTTGTGCCAACTCAGCTACACAAAACCTACATGAAAGCCACACTGAGGTTGAAGTTCAGTTGTCAGAAATATGGTCATCTAAAGGCAACTGAAAATGAGCAGCATCTAAGTCACTGAAATCCAAGAGAAAAATATATAAGGAAGCAAAGACTTTGGCCTTTCTAGTCCACCAATGATGTCAAAAGCTTCTATTTATCAATAGCCCCAAAGGGTTGTACTCATATGTTGGTGAAAGAGTATCACTAAATTTTGATTTTGAAAAATTCCAACCGGGCGGTGGTGGCGCATACCTTTAATCCTAGCACTTGGGAGGCAGAGGCAGGCGGATCTCTNTGAGTTCAAGGCCAGTCTGGGCTACCGAGTGAGTTCCAGGAAAGGCACCAAAGCTACACAGAGAAACCCTGTCTCGAAAAACAAACAAACAAACAAACAAAAAAAAGAAAAATTCCAAAAGAAATCTCAGGTGGCAAATCTAATGGTGAGGTATGTATACAGGTTATGGCCCGAATACCAGCCATGCTTTACTTTTTATTACCAAATCTGATGTGAAAAGTTATACATACATAGTTTAAATGAAAATTTTCTACCTGGGTTGACAATGCTTCCTCCAAGAGTCAAAGACCATCTAATAAAAACCCCAAATCAAAACATGAGCATCACTCCTTTAATCAGGGATGTCCAAGACACCCCTGAAACATAGCATATTTCCATTGCTGTTGGTTGTCCCTAAAAGGTAGAAGGTAAGCTCTTATTGCTTAAGAAACCATACACTTCAGAAATAGGTTCAGGAGACCACTGAGCTGGAACTGACTTAAAAGCCTTCTGCTTGAGGAATAGCTTACAGGAGACCAGAAGGTGTATAAGTTTCAAAAGGAGAGAAACAACCAACAATCCTATCCCGCTATAATGCGTATGAGCCACAACAATAACCAGCAAGGTGTGATAACACGAAGGGTGCAGTAATGGCATGCAAACCTTGCCAGTAGCCAAATAACTCTCTAATTGGACTTACAACGGGTTGAGCAACAAGGAAATCAAGCCTGGTGCTAAGAAACCTAGCCATCAAACCTGAGCTAGTAAAGTCTTGGATCTTGAAGGAGAACCTATANTAAACCAGTATAAATGCTAACTACATTCTAAATATTTGTTCTTATACCCCCCAGCTAAGTATAGTCCTTATCTCTCATCAAGAAACTTCTCCTTACAACAAATAGAGACCATTACAAGCACAACCAATAAAAATTCAGAATGCTAACAGTTCAGTCCCAGTGGCTACATCTACAAAACAAAAAACAAACAACAAAAACAAACAAATAAAGAAAAACAACTCCCATACCTAAGGCTAAAGGATCATTGCAAAAGAGGGGGTGGGAAGTTATCAAAGGACCCAGGAGTTTGCTGAGAGATTGTGTGTCCTAGTAATGTCAGAAGCTCTACTCATAAAGTCTCACCAACATGACCGCCTAAACTTGAACTGAACAAAGGCAACAACAATAGACTATAATAAAGTGGATTGGAGAAAGACCGTGAGGCCTCAACCCTATTCATAGAACTATAGTCAACTAAGATTTGCTGAGAGCAAGAGAAGTAGTATTCCTGTGGGATGAGCACAACTGGTTACGAAGACCAAGTGGTCAGCCCTGGAAACATGTACANAAGTAACATTGTATAGACTAAACAGGGTGTATTTATGTATTTAGAAATGTTTATGCATATACATATATGTATTTAACAACAATTAATGAAAAAAGAGGCCCCAAAGTTGAAAGAGAGTAAAGAAGGGTATATGGCAGGGTTTGGAGAGAAGAAAGGGAAGGGAGAAACTATATATTATAATCTCAAAAATAGAAGAAATAATAAAACTATTTGGAAAATATTTTAATACCAAAACAACAACAACAAAAAGAATTCTGTCCTTTTTTTGTGGANAATAATAGAAAGTAACTCAGTTTTTTGACCTCGCAGGGCTTCCAGGGATTTTCCTGACTGGGGCAGTGGGGGAAGGGTGAAAGGACAGACAAAGAGACAGAGGAAACCTGGGATCAAGTGGACTGGTCTNTCTGATGAAGAAGCCACAGCAACCCGGCAAGCTCAGTGTGTTCAATAAATATAGCTGAACAGGGAGGCGAGTGATTACAGCTGAACCAGGAGCCGGATTCAGCTAATCGCTGTAGGTGTAGTCTATGTAGGGGAGCAGTCTTCAGGCCATAAACATCTGCAGGGGAGTGTTATGATGGACACTTTCTGTACCCACTGTCAACATTTGCACTCGGACCAGAGGAAGGGTTTGTCATCCCTCTGAACCTCATCTGGAAAAGTATTTGCCAGTCTGATGCTTTGGTCCTTGACATAGCTAATTCAAGTCAACAACACATACCCACTCAAGACTTCACACATTCAGGGCTTCCTCTACCCCCATAAATTTCTGTTCAATGACTAGTTTTAAAAACAGCTAATACTTTTATTATTATAACTCATATTTTAATAAAATGAAAGTTATTTTAAAATAATAGCTATATATTATGTCACCACACTGTTATTAAATGGAAATTTAAAAATAATCTCTAAGAATACGTTTTAGTATAATGTGTTTATGGATTCTTTAAGAATTTCATACATTCATACAATGTGTATTGATTATATTCACCCNAACTCCTTCCTCCATTTCCTTCCAGATCCATCTCCCCTTTTTCATTCCTTCCTTCCAATTTCATTTCCTTTTAAAAAGTTATGTATTTATTTTATGTTGAACACATAAGTATATGTTGAACCTATGGCCTCATGGGTTCTAGG
>LZPO01108359.1:32723-44553 GCA_001675575.1 Neotoma lepida | reverse complement strand
CACACAGGTAAAGCCACGTGGAACACGTGGCGACATAGATTTATAAAATGGGTTAATTTAAGATGTAAGAGCTAGCTAGTGAGAAGCCTGCCAGGGCCATAATTTAAAAATGATATAAGCCTCTGTGTGTGTTTTTTGGGTCTAAGCAGGCCGTGGGAGCCGGGCGNGGGAACCGGACAAACTTTTGTCTACAAATATGTTCTCTCTGCATTAATATTCCTATAGGAGAATGCTTAGAGGCTAAAATAACCAAAATACAATCAAGCTTTAGATCCAAATGATCCACATGTGCATCCTCTATTTTCTTCTCCACCAAAGCCAATTCTCTCTCAGCTTCAGCTGATAATTCTCTTGGACTATTTAAGTCCCTGTTACCACTTAAAGTTTCGAACAAATTATTCAATTCACTATTTTTTACCCCAATAGTAGGCCATAGAAAGGAAATGTCTCCTAGTAATCTTTGAAATTCATTAAGAGTCTGCAATTGAGCTCTCCTAATTTGCACCGTTTGGGGCCTAATTTTTTTGTAGGCCTATTTTATATCCTAAATATTTAATAGAATCTCCTCTCTATATCTTTTCAGGAGCAATTTGTAATCCCCAATAAGGCAAAATTTTCTTTACTTCTTCAAACCTTCTTTCTGAAGTATCTACATTTGAATCAGCTGGTAAAATGTTTTCCATGTAATGGTAAACTATAGATTGAGGAAATTGTTGATGTNTTGTTTCCAATGGTGTCATACAAAATATTGGCACAGAGTTGGGTTATTTAACATCCCCTGTTGGAGACCTTTCCATTGATATCTCTTAACAGGCTGAGAACTTTTATAAGTAGGCACCATGAAGGCAAATTTTTCTCTGTCTTTTTCTTGTAAGGGTATTGAGAAGAAACAGTCTTTTAAATCAACAACTATAAGAAGCCATCCTTTAGATAACAGAGAAGGTAAAAGGAATTCCAGATTGTAGAGAGTCCATAGCCTGAATTGTCTTGTTAACAGCTCTTAGATTTATTACCATTCTCCTTGTAACAGATTTCTTTTTAATACCAAATACAGGAGAATTCTAAGGGCTGGTTGATTCTTCAATATACTGAGCATTTAGTTACTCTTATACCAGCTGTTCTAAGGACTGCAGTTTCTCTGTTGTTAAAGGTCATTGCAAAACCCATACAGGCTTGTCTGTTAACTATTTTAAAGGTAGGGCTGTTGGTGACTTTGAAAGATAAGCAGTTATTCTGCCCTATTCTTGTAAAATCCAGATGGTTGAAGATTGTTCTTTATAATACATTCTAATATTTTNCCCAGAAACATATGTTAGTTTATGGTTTGTTTCTGAGATTGGAAGAATACCCAATTCCAGCAATTGGGTATTCCATTGCTGTAACAAATCACGGCCCTATAGATTCATAGCTATATTAGCCACATACGGCTTTAAATTTCCTGTCTGTACTTCTGGCCCTGTACATTTGACCCATATTGCCCTCTGATTCACTTGAGATAATGTTCCAATCCCTAAAAGNTGAATATTTATCTCCTGAAGAGGTCAATTTGGATGCCAAGATTCTGATGCAATTATTGTTACATCCACACCTGGATCTACAAGATCTTCAATGACAATGTCATATATTTGTATTTTTAATTTTGGTCTTTGTTTATTTATAGAAGTTTGACAAAAAAAATTCATTTTAAGGTTTCTCCCAAATTATTTTTCTCTTCTAGAGCTTTTCTGTCATCCAGAGCAGTATAGTTTTTTACAATAGGCATTAGGTTCTTTAATTGCTCTGGGAAGGAGTTTGCTCCACGATACCAGGAAAGGACTGAACTGAATTTGACATGGGGGCCTCTGAGAGGCCCCTCAGACAATTTCNGGATAGCAAAGGCAAAGGATTACCTTGTCTGTCCCTTGTTGATCTACATTTGTTAGTCCAATGTCTGCCTTTGCCATATCTTCTGCATAATCCAGAAGGGAATGGGGGGTTCCACTGGGATTATTCCTTGAGAAAACATTATTTCTAGGAACACACTGTTTATAGTCGCTTTTTAAGTGACCTTGTTTACCGCATTGAAACATTTGACATTACTATTTTTTTCAAACCTCTGNAAATCATCTCTCCTATCCAAGCATCATCATAGTAATGAGATTCAATATTAATTGTATCTTGGATCCATTCCTCCAAGGGTGCTGATCTTGTCTTTAATGGCCCAATTATCCTTTTGCATTGTGCATTAGGAATTTCAAAAGTCAGAGATTCAATTATTATTTGTCCAGCTTTTGAAATTGTTATCATTCTATTTACTGCTTAAGTCAATCTTTGTAAGAAATCAGTGAAGGTTTCCTTTGGGCCCTGTATAACTTCAGTAAAAGACTCAATTTTCTTTCCTACTTTTTCCAATTCTGTTCCCAGCATTCAAGGCTGTCATTTGGCATAAAGCTAGGGCGTAGTCATCACATAAAGACTGTCTTTGTACATTAGCATAATCTCCCTCTCCATGAAGTTGGTTTTGGGAGATTTCCATACCTCTAGCCCTACTTTGTTGTTCAATGTTCTTAGCCTCATCTTTCCACCAGGTCTTCTACTGTAACTGAGGACCAGCCTCCAAAACTGCTGTAACCAAATCTTTCCAGTCTTGAGTGATAAGTCTATTACAAGTTGACCATGAGTTTAACATCTGCTTCACAAAAGATGAGTGGATGCCATATGAAACTATTACTTCTTTGAATCTCTTCAAATTTAATATTTGCACAGGAGTCCAATCAGCTCATACACATTCTTGGGGATATTTATCATTTGGCAGTTCCTGTAAGGTTACTGGATAAATTAAGGTTGGCTGTTTCAAAGACTTAGGCTGTTTCTCTGTAACCTTATAATGCAATNTTGAGATTGATTCTCCTTTGAATTCTTCTGTCTGGGTCTGAATATCTCTATGATCTGTTTTAACAAGGTTTCCTAAAACTTTTATCTTGGCACTCATTAACCAACTTTTTAATGATAAAACAGAAATGATCAAATAATACTTATACCTGCACACACACACACACACACACACACACACACACACACACACACACACACACACACACACACACACACATACATAACATAAATCCCATCTACATTAATTATCCTCTCATTTAATTGTTCCATTTTTAGAGCGTTAATCATACTTTCAAACAGAGACCAAACTCTCTTCATTGTAAAAATGTTTCCCATTTTTTAATGTGGGGGGGGGAAAACTTTCTTTTAACTAATTCTTCCCTTTAAGAAATTCCAATTGATGCACCACATCTGCTCATAATGATGATTCAGATGACGATGTGGCAGCAACTCATAGAGGGGGCCCAGAAAAAGCCAAAGAGAAGAAATTAGAGAGCCTGCTGTCGGCACAGGGGATCATGAGAAAGTGGCAAATTCCTGTGGTTTTTGGAGCCCAAAAGCCTGTGGAGTTTGCTGCAGAGAGGCTGCAACAAAAACTTACCTAGGCGGCAGGGTAGGGACTCTGGGTCAGGTGGGGTGGAGATTCCAGCCATGTGTAGCTCTGGCCTGAGCTACAGGTAAGCAGCTTTTTCATGAATTTGTGCCCCAAAAGTTGGATGCCAGATGTTACATGAATTCAAAAAGGTCTTATAATAAAAAACCTGGAGCCAGATATTTGGGTAAATGCTGAAAGATCAGAGAGACAAAGGAACAAGCCAGAGCTACTTCTCACCTTGCCAATTCCACAGCTTCTCTGACTCAAAGCCCTTGAGCCCTCAGCCAAAAGGGCCTCCAGAGTAAAAGGGCTTCCAACTGAAAAAGCTTTAGTTCCTGTTTCCTCATGCCTTAAATACCTTTCTCTGCCCAGCCATATTACTTCCTTCCTAGTGCTGGAATTAAAGGCATGTGTGCTTCCCAAGTATTAGGATTAAAGGGTGTGTGCCACCACTGCTTGGAATCTATGTTTAATATATTGTGTAGTTGGCAGCAGTTCCAGATTTGACCTGGAAGCAGAACTCCTAGTGAGGCTTCCAGTAACTGCCATGCCTACCTAGGACCTCCCCCTGGGGCGGGCCAAGATGGGAGCCTTTAAGACCAGAGATCTGTCCGTGCGGGCCCTCTTGGTTCCTGGATCCTGGATGTGAATGGCAGACCAGGCAGAGTTCTCCAGAGAACACTGCTGGACTGTACCTCACCTCTCCTGGACCCTGTGACCAACCACTTTACTTGATGTAAGTAGCCTTAAATAAACATTCTGTTAACTATGTGGAATTGCCTTAATAATTTCCCCCTATAATAGTGGCTTGTTCTGTCCTCAGATCTTTGATGGTGATATCTTTCTGTATGCTGTGAATATGTGTTGCTCTGACTGGTTGATAAATAAAATGCTGATTGGCCAGTAGCCAGGCAGGAAGTATGGGGGGGGATAAGCAGGCAAGGAGAATTCTGGGAAGATGAAGGCTAAGTCAGGAGATGCCAGCCAGCAGCCCAAGAGCAACATGTAATGGGATGCAGGTAAAGCCATGGAACACGTGGCAACATATAGATGAATAGAAATGGGCTGAGTTTAAGTATAAGAGCTAGCAAGTAATAAGCCTGAGCTAATGGCCAAGCAGTTATAATTAATATAAGCCTCTGAGTAATTATTTTATAAGTGGCTGTGGGAACATGGGGCCTGGCAGGACCCGGACACAACTTTCTCCTACAAATGGCATGACAACATGGGGCTTTCAAATTTCCATAAGGCCTAAAAGGGTTTAAAAAGGGCTTTTAAACACAGAATACTAGAGCCAAAAGCAGCTTTCTACTTCATGTCTCATGCAGGCTGCGAGATGCTGCAGCATTTAGGCTTGACTTGAAACATGGTGGATTCCCATCACTGTACACAGCCATATCTGCAAGTCGCACAGCAGGCTGCTTGGTGGATTTAGCTTTTGCTAGTACAAACAAACAAAAAAAAAAAAAAAAAAAAAAAAAAAAAAAAAAAAAAAGGTTCCCGGGCTACATGCTGCTGGATTGGAGGCATAGACTCACTGTTTCCCAACGTCTATGGTGAGCATGGTTTCCGCCATGTTGAAAAGCTGAAGTGGGCAGAGTCAGCAGCCAAGGCTGCTGGTCCTAGCCACACAGTTTAGCAGTTTAAAATCTCTCCTGGCCAGAAAAGGATTATAGATTCAGAACAAGGCAGATTCAGATAGAATAAACCTCTAATGGTTTACATCATGTGCAAAGATGTACATAGGCTTGGAAGAGAGAGAAAAAGAAATATATGCAGTTATATAAAGAAATAGATAGTTTTAAAAAATAAAGTCTTTAAAGAGACAGTATAAGTAATATAAAAAAATAAGCCACATAAAGATGGAAATCACACAGACAGTCTAGATTATATTGTCTTTGGAATTTTTAACTACAGAGAGACATTTGATAGTAAAAGCTGCTGAATTAAATCAAAATGTATATTTTAAAAATATCTTGATTTCCAAATTTATGTCTAAGGATACATTGCTTTGGAAAAGAGGTTCTGCTTTTGTTTCCACAGAAGATAAGAACCTGTAGATTGCTTCTAGGCTAATATGGTTTGATCAGTCAACAGCCCCTGAAAGGTCTCCGATGACACCATGGCCCAGATGATGCAACATCCAGAATGGTTTCAAGGCAACTGGCTCAGACAATGCAGCTACTCTAGTCAAGACTTGACCATAATTCTTGATTTTCTCAGGATCCCCATAAGATTGCCAGCGCTCTCAATAACAGGAAGTAGTATGGAAAGCTATGCCCAAATTCCCCAAATATTGTTTATAAGTGTTTATTTTTATTTAAAGAGGGTTGATTATAAATGCAATCTCTTGCTAAAGAAGAAAAGGGGATATTATAGNTATAATAGAAAAAAGAGTAACAACTTGTTTAAAATGTTTTACATTGGTGTAGATTTCAGTTTATTGATACAAATTTAAAGTTAACTTTATTACACTGTATATATATTTCTACTCTTGTTTAAGGTATTATGTTTATGTAACTCATTTAAATTTTAATGGATAATTAAGAAATACAGATTAATAATTAGTCTTCTATGATAGTCAAATTTATAGCCATATTAGTTTTCTACATATACATAGATATAATTCAATTTAAGTAGGTAATCTTCAAATACTTCAAAGACCTACAGAATACGGCATTTAAAATGTTTTAAAAAACTTAGACTTTCTGAACAGTGAGACACATCTACTCCGGGCAGCACTGATTTACTTCAAAGAGAAAGATGGACATTGAAGATACTCCATATGGAGCTTATTTTCTTGGCAAAAATAGCCATTTGGGCAAGAAAGAGTTCTTGCCTGGACCGCTTAAAAAAATGTTGTATTGACTGGACATTCAGGACCCACAGGAAAGTGACCACTGAATTTTGCAAGGCGAGATGGTCCTTCAGGTTCCTGCTTCACAGAAGAAACTGCCAGACATTCTACAGGACACAGAGGAAAGTGACTGACAAATTTTGCCAATATAGATAGGATAGCCCTTCAAATTTTCTGCTTCACTAAAAAGTCTACCAGAAACTCTAAGCCTATAGCCTGAAGATGGAGTGTCCCAATGTTACAGAGGAACTTTGGGTGACTGTCCAGGCAGACAGTTGTCTCTGTCATTCTAGATTTTTGGAAGTTGCTCAAAAGGCTCTTCCTGTTTACTTAGGTAATATTATATCCTTCTGAGGTCTTTGATGTAGTTGAAGACCATATAGTTATAATTTTCCTTGGTTATGATAAAAGATAAATTAGATATAAAACTTTAGACTCACAAATATAGGATAGATAGAATATTTTCTTTAAATTTGCCAACTATAAATAGACTAGATATTGTAACTGTAATTCTTGCTTGACAACTGTTTTGTTATATATAATTTTACTATGTTGAAGTTAAAACCTTCCTTTTGAATAGAAAGAAAAGGGGAAATGATGGGGATGTTGTTCTGTATGCTGTGAATATGTGTTGCTCTGATTGATAAATAAAGCTGTTTGGGCAATGGTGAGGCAGAATAAGGTTAGGCGGGACCTTCTAATGAGAGAGGAAGGAGAAGGACAGAGCAGAGCAGATGCTAGACACTGCCAAAAGAATCAAGATGTAAAGGTATTGAAAGGCCACAAACCACGTGGCAAGTATAGATTTATAGAAATGGGTTAATTTAAGATGTATGAGCTAGCTAATGAGAAGCCTGAGCCATTAGGCCATAGTTTGAAAATAATATAAGCCTCTGTGTGTTTACTTGGGTCTGGGCAGCCGTGGGAGCTGGGCAGGACCAGATAAAACATTCTCCTACAGCTCTTCTGACAAATTTTATTAGAGTACAACAAAATATCACCACAGGAAGACTTTAGACACATCCAAGGAATTTATGATGTCCAAAATATACATAAAAATTGTTTATCAATATAAAGCTAGTGTTAATCTTAAGCTATATACTCTACCATGCCCCTCACCAAGAATAATGTATGTGTGTGTGTTTTAATAATCATTTATAAAAAGCAATTAAAAGGTTGGAAACAACCTTTTAGATCAGATACCCACCATAAATGTTGCAAGCAATGTGTGGATAGAGCTTAATCATGCCTGTTTTCAGCCTGAAGACCTCTGGGTCAGTAGAATCAGTTCTTCCCTTATAAAACTCTGGTACAATGATCTCTGTAAAGAATTGCTTGGCTCTTTCTCATGTCTTTTTTTTTTCTGTGCTATTCAATAAATGCAGAGCAAAGCTCCTTGTTAGAGGCAGAGAAACACAGGGGCAGACAGGTAGAGTCACAAATAATAGAGTAGAGATTCAGACTTATACTATAGATATACTACAGACAGGCTAGTAACTACAGACTGCAGACGTACAGAAGACACAAGGAGAGAAGGGGAGAATTCAAATTTGGGCTCACTCTTGGTCAAATTAACATGAGAGGAAGCGCTTGGTTTTCTTTTCTTAATATGAAATCAACACATTTTAGTTTCTCTGAGATTGTCTTTAATGCATTAACTACTAAAACTGTTTGCTTGCTATGCCTTAAAAGGCTTACATTCTTTAGAGGGAAGTTACATCATAGAAAGAAATAAGACTATATTTTGTGTAGTGACAAGAGCCCTGGCCTTGTATGGCTTTCAGGGAAGATTGAGACTTTAATGGTTTTAATTGAAGAGCATTAATAAGGGAGCTTTTATACAGAGATATGAACAGGGCTAAGGAAACCAAGAAGGGATGATGGATCATCTAGCAATGATACACAGTGGGAATCTCATCCCTTTTTCAACTGAAAGACAAGTGGAGAGAATTATGTTATAGGCAAAAACAAGGATTGGAGCTGTAGAAAAAGGACCCCTGGAGAGATAGTGCAGGACTGGAGAAAGCCACCATACTTAATGAAGACATAAAGAGCAAGTGGACATTAAAATATCGATGTCTCCTTTGCTGTCTGTTATCTCTATGATGCTCCCAGTGAGCAATGCTGCCACTAGCCAAAAGACAATGGGTTGTTTGAGATAGTCCACAGGGATCAGCCCCAAGAGCCACAGAGCCATGAAAGAGATAACAAAATGGATTTGTGGCAGAGAAAACAAAGAACGTGCCTAGCACAGGAGTGTTGTAAGAGAGAGCTACAGTTGGAGCTAGAGAGAGAAATGGGGAGGAGAATAAAGTAGTGCTAGGAAGAGAATTATGTTCCACTAAACACATAAGAAAAGCCTCTTAGAAAAATAGAAACCAGACCAGGCCCTCTGCATATGGGAGACAGTTATGTAGCTTGGTCTGTTTGAGGGGCCACTGGCAGTGGGATCAGGATCTAGCCCTAGTGCATGAGCTGGCTCTCTAGAGCCCACTACCTATGATGGGAAGCCTTGCTCATCCTTGATGCAGGCAGGAGGGTCTTTTCTTGGTCCTGCCTCAACTGAATGTACCAGGCTTTGCTGACTCCCCATGGGAGGCCTTACCCTTTTGGAGGAGGGGATGGGCGTGGGTGAGTGGGGGGAATGGGAGGAGGGATGAGAGGGGGATCTGTGATTGGTATGTAAAATGAATAAACATTTTTTTAAATAAAATAAAAAGAAAAATAGAAACCTAAAAGAAAACAGAATCCAGCCATGTATCTATCTTCTGCTAGAAAATTGCTACAGGAAGTAGGAATGTCAAGTGTTTGGACCCTGGAAAGGAAAGGGCTTGTAGTCTTTGAGGGTTAAGAAGAGGCGGGGTCCCTAGAATACAGATAGGGAGTTTGGAACTAGCCAAGTCAAGGTGGTACCAGATCATTGATGATTTGTAGACTCACAGATTGTCTNTTTGTGATGAGAAGTTCTGACTGTTTTTATTTTTATTAGTAGAAGAACATGGTAAGACACAAACTGGGAGGTCATTGACATAGTCTATGAAATTTACTGCTGCTTAGACTAGAGTGGGGACATGGAATTCTAGAAGTAGCAATGACACTTGGAGTGCCTTTGATTAAAGGAAAATATTGAGGTCATTGCTGGCTTTTGTGTGACCATGTGAGAGCACAGGTAAACCAAGGATGGGTAAAGGCTGAGTGAATGGGTGAATGATGCTTTTGATTGTCTTGGAAATCAATTGAATTGAAGCTTCCAAGGAAGAGGTCTTCAAACAATCTATTAGAATGTAAAATTCAGATGTAAGAAGCACACCGCAGCTAGGGAGTCATTGGAATTTCCTTAGAAAATATTGTGAGGGTCAGAAGNGTAGGGTAATGGATAGGGCCAGTCAGTGTCAACAGCATTGCTGGCTTGTGCTTTGGCCCCTCTGTGATTGAAGCAGGTTCACACTGGCTTCTTCCACCAGTAAGTCTAGTGAGTAACTCTGGATCCCCTAACTACTGTCTGAGTCACATGGATTAAGGTACTATCACATCTCTACTCAGTTTTAATAATTGTTATTATATTAGATTGTCTTAACAATTATGTGAGATTAACACATATAGCATATTTAGCACATCCTGGTTCATTGNAAGCATTCAATGGGGGTTACATATGGGTGCTCACCACATGACTTCCTTTGGGACAAATTACTTTGGACAGGCACCTCAACATGCTGCAAATTATTAGCCTTCAACATATAACTGATTAATGAANCTGTATTTCTTACTCCTAAGCTTTGGAATGAAAAANAATAAGAAAGTGACATTTGCAGTGTCACTTCATTTTTAACCATCTATATTACAGTCCCCAGATGAAATTGTTATTATTGACCTTTGTGGAAAAGCTGGAGCTCCCAGGAAATGCAGTGGTCATACTAGCTTGCACTTCCTTCTACCCTGGCTTCCACTGCTGTGTTGTCCAGCAGTGTCTGTGAATGAGATATCAAACTGATTATGCTGGAAAAGAGAGTGCTACAAGCACAATGATTTAAAATGGAACAAAAAATGTGATTCCTTCTTACTACTTGCTATTGTAGAAGTTGCATCTCAGGCCCAGCTACTCACAGGTTCTGATCAAATTAGATGAATTTTATCAAATAAAATTGATGAAATTTTAATAAACCTGTTTTTCCCCTGCTCTGTGTTATAGTGTGCTGCTTCCCTTTGGGTTCCGTGTACCTGAAAAGGAAAGCTATTGATATAGGCTCAAATAACACAGCCAGAAATTGTGATTCGTACCCTAGTTGGTATTCTGTCTCTTTAGATGAATAAGCAGCCCATTTGTTACTGGGGTTACCTTCATGAACTTGCATAGCCACTTTGTAGAAATGAGGAACCAGAAGGGCTGAGGAGGGCAGAGCCACCTCCTAGGATGGAGACAATGCAGGAGGAGAGGTATCCATCTCGGGATGCNTAGAGGTGAGGGAGATACACCAGANGCTTTGCTAGGACTCAGCATAAAATGCCTTATTCATTTGTCTCTTCAAAATGAGTGTAAGTGGAGAAAAATCTACCGACAGGGGCACAGGCAGCCCAGAGGAGTTAAAGGCTCCAGCTGAGAGCAGAGCATTGAAGAATTATGGTTTAAAAGAACAGTTGCAACTNTTCATTTGAATCTATATTTAAGTATCCATGTATAGCTTATTTTGATGGAAGACCATATAATTATTAAATATCAGTTTTCTTATGCATAAAAAGCATCACTTGATTTTTGAAAACTAAGACAAGAGCACAACAAATTAATTGAAATTGGATGGACTTTACTAAATAATTTCAGAATAGAAAAGTACTTATTTTTAAAAGTAACTTTTTTTCAATAAAATGAATGTTCTTTTATAATTTTTTAGGATACGTACTTGTATAGAAGTAATCTGTTAAAAATTAATGAATCGCTGCAAACTGATGGTCATTTAAAATGCTGGTAGTTGCTAACATTACTTAGTTGTCTCGTAAAAAAGATTACAAAGCATCAAGAGAAATAGAAAATGGATAGTAATAGAACTTTTAAAAATGTTTAAGCATCTAGTTTTAATGCAAAAAATTGGGGGTAGTTGCTGGNTGATGAAAAATGTGATTTGGGATGAATATTTTTCTAAAACTATGTATGTGTTGTATTTACCATATTCAGTGAAAGTTTTTCTACTAATATTTAATTTACAATTTATTTCTGAAGTGCTGGGAAGTTTTTGATNTAAAAAGTAAGGACCCCCTTTGCTTTATAATCAGATGAACTTGACTTTGGATGTGAAATCTTCCATCAGTGAGTTATTTAGCTCACCACGCTGCAATCCTTCAAACACTAAGGGTTTTGATAGCACGCACCTTAGGTAACGAGGAGGACTGCAGGTCTGAAAGCAGTTCTCAGACAGTTAGTGTGTTGAACTGACAGTTAGTGTTGTTCTTGTTCTTGTCATTTTTAACTCACTCAGGGGCGAGAAACTTGGATCAGACTGGCTTCTGCCAAG
>LZPO01108359.1:17652-32613 GCA_001675575.1 Neotoma lepida | reverse complement strand
TTTTTTTTTCTGTAGATAGAAATGTTATTACCAGAATATTAGGAATTTTGTTAGCTATTTGATGGCCATATCCTATGTATACTAGATTTCATGGGCTTAGCTCTCTGCTTCCTACCTTTAGGAGCCTGTCATGTGCTGGTCATCCATTCCATGTGCTACTACTAACAGTGCAAAAATACATTTATTCCTCTTNAGGGTTAATTTTTTTAAATTATATGTACTCAGTAAGGCTTCTCATTGAGCTAGTCTGAATGGACTAGCATTCTTTATTTTTTGTTTTTGTTTTTGTTTTTTTCTTGTTTTGTTTTTTGAGAGAGGGGNCAGGGTTTCTCTGTGTAACATCTGTGGCTTATCTGGAACTCACATTATAGACCAGGTTGGCCTCAAACTCACAGAGATCCGCCAGCCTCAGCCTCCCAAGTGCTGGAATTAAAGGTGGGTGCCATCACCGCCCAACTTGAACTAACTCATTCTTTAAGTGAAAAGAACAGATTCCTTTACATTTATATTTTAGTTTTTATTTTATTTTGGACTCAACACATAAAATGACACAAGCAAGAGACAGGTGGAATTTTCTTACTGCTCTAATTATTTCAGTTATATGTGGTAAATACTTCTTTCCAAAGCAACTGGTACTGTTAAGATGATTTTCTTTAACTNAGGTTAGGGTTATCAAGGCCTTTTCAAATCAGTTTCAGTTACTGGCAAAATATGTTTCACTTAAATATTTATTTGCTTGTTAACAATTGGTTATTTTGGAATTAATTATCATTTGACTCTACGCATCTTGTTTTTGTGAATGCTATGAATTCTCAATTTAGTGCTATCTGGGGAAGGCATGTAAGGACAAGGTGATAATTTAAGATTTGGGAGACTCTGAGAAGAGGTCCACAGCTAAAGCAGNTGCTGTTTGCCTGCAAAGCTGTATATCCTCCTGTGGTGCTTTGTGGGGAATAGAGGGGGAACTGCTTCCCCAGGCTCTCCAAATGGCTACTTATACATACCATATGAATTCACTTACTTCTAAAATGACAAAATGACTGAGATAAAAGAATGAACATATGGTTTACCAAAAGCGAGGGTAGGGTGTGCAACTTTCATTGCTTCCCACATTTCATCAAAACAAACAAAAAGTAAATAAAAATTCTTAAAGAAATATCTATAAAGCCCAACTTTACACAAATGAAAGTTGATTTTTATGTACAATATTAACATAATAGATTAATAATTTATTGTAAGTTGTCAATTCTTCTACTTTAAAATCCACATCAATCATGTCATCTTCTGTTTTTCTGTTTGCTTATTTTAAGGATTTACTTATTTTATTGTATGTGCATGAGTGTTTTCCTTTCATGTGTGTGCATGACATGTGTTCCTGGTCTTGGTTGAGTCCAGAAAAGGGCAGTGGATCTTCTGCAACTGCAGGCTGGTAGGAGTCACCATGTGGGTCCTAGGAAACAAACCCAGGTCCTCTGCAGGAACAGCCCATGCTTGTAACCACTGGGCCATCTCTCCAGTCCCAAAGCATCCACTGTCCATCATTTCTGTTTCATTTTATTTTTTCTTGATCTTTCCATGTATCCTCACTCTTCCTTCATCCCTGCCTTCCTGCCTTCATGCTCTCCTGCCATTTCTTTCTTGACTAGTGATGGTCACTGTGTAGAACACAGAGAAACATATAGATAAAATGTCCTAAGAAATCACATTTCAGCCCCACAATAAACACGTGACAGACTGCTAACTTCTCATCTATTTTTGTATCTAGTTCCAATGTATTCAATGACAATTTTTCCTATCTTTGTTCAAGTAAGTTGCTGAAAAATAGGGAGAATAAAGGACTCTTTGCACTTTAATATAAATTGACAAGCTTCTCTTGAGTAGCCTTGAAAATTAGTGTAAGAACTCTACTATATTAATTTTATAAATAAATTTTAATATATTAAGAAAACTCAATTAGCCTTTTAGATAACTTTATTACCTTTAAAAACCACTTTTCTGTTTCTTGGATGTATAAACTAAGCTGTCTGCTCATCCTCCCCCCCAGGAAGAACTGTACTCCATAATCAGATATACTTGGTTTTAAAGCTTGATACAATGTCCAACTTTACAAAGGAAAATGTTCAGTGTGACAATTCCATTCATATTTAATTATACTTTGTCCTTATTTGCCCCCTTTTGGTATATCTAACTATACATGAAAGCAATGCATTAATATTTTTAAGGAAACATAATTTTCCTTCTAACTCTTTGATCTAACAGATGACTTAAAATTAAAACATTGTTAAAAATAGAAAAATAATATTTTCTGCATGGAATATGCCTCACTTCTAATCAGTAATGTTTTCCTAAAAGAGAGAAACTTGGCAGAGCAACAGTGAGTTATTGAACTAAAAAAAAAAACAAAAACAGTTTAAGACAATGTCTCTTAAAAGTTGTAATTCAAGTATTCAATCTATTTTCAATTAATATTATTTCACAAAACTTTAGCAATTTGGACTTACTCTATGAAGCTGTTTTTGATCTTGATACAATTAGTTTCCCTATTTTAACTTACATTGTTGTTTGTTTGGTTTAATGTGGCAGTCTCTTTCTGCGGTACTAATGTGAATCTTTGTTAAACGTTATTTTGAGATTAATCCATAGTTGAAGCAGGCTTTGATTTGCTGTAACTTATTTTGGATAGTGTAAAACCATGTCTTTTTCAGACTGTGTTCTTTCCTAAGAACCATGGCAGCTCTTGACTCCATTTTGAAGATGGAGAATGACTCTGTACTTGCTTAGACANGTGAATGATGCCGTCTGNTTTTCACCACNCATACAACATGGCCTGATAATAACTTGTCCCTGAAAGTAGAAAGTGTATCACTTTCTATAAAAGTCTATTGAGGTGAACTGATGAGAGTATATGAGAATATAAAGTTATTTCAGGAAAACCACTACTAAGGGACCTATAGACACACAAGCCTGAAGAAAAGGTTTGACCCTTTCCCTGAATCCTTCAAGGAGGTTGACTCCTAGCAAGGCAATGGTGATAGTCCCACTGATCACTCATCTGTGTGTGTGTGTGTGTGTGTGTGTGTGTGTGTGTGTGTGTGTATACATTTGTGTTTGCATTCAGGGAATTCACAGCCAAAGATCTCTCAACTGTCTCAAGGACTTCAAATTGGCTTTCTCCTGGTCCCTACTGTTAGTGCAGCCTACTCAACTACTGTCTGCCCATCCCCCTGTTCACCTATCTGGACTGTTATTCATTCATCTGATCATTTCCTTATCAGGACTCAGCCNTGCCCTCTTGCCTATATAGCTGGACTCAACTCTGCAGCTGAACTCTATGCCTGCAGCNTGATTCCACAGCAGGCAATTGTGGAAATTTCTTCAGAATTTGCTACAGCTTGGTTCTGTTTGATATCATACCATACACACTTTTACATTTAAATCAGTTTCCCAGTTCTTCAGACCTTGGAAATTTCTTAAACTCTCCTATAGCCTCTTTATCCTTTATAACCATCCAGTAAACCACACACACACACACACACACACACACACACACACACACACACACACACACACTGCAATGTGTGATCTGAGCTAATTAAAACTGAAATAAAACAACCTGTATTTGCTTTGTCAAACCCTATCACAGAAATCTGGAGTATCTAGTAATTGCTACCCATGTAACCGTTCTACCCTGTGAATNTACTTTTAAATAATCCCTGGCATTGTTGAAGGATACAAAGGCATTTGTTTATGTTTTTAATATAGCACACTCACAATGGTTGCTGTGAGTAGCTACAGTGGAGTGAGTTGTACTAGGGTATATCCCTACGCTTACTATGAATTTGGGATTAGATATATTTNCTCCAGAGTAAGTCCTCTTATTTTCATCATAAGTGATAACTAATGCTTTTAACCTTACAGGTCTTCCTTACAGGTACCATGACGACAAAGCACCAGGCAATCATTATCAGGCCCTTTTCATACCAGAAAATTCAAGAATAAGACAACTGCAATTTAAATTTCAGGAGTATTTAAATTAAGAGTTTCTTGCCTTATATGATTTAAACTTCTGCAGAAAAAATGAAAGCTAATTGACCTGAGACCATGAGGAAGCACCATAGCCCAATTTGGTCCAAATTTGTGTAAGACAATGTGTGTGACCTTAAGTAGTCAGCTGCAAGGCATGTACTAGGATAGAATTAAGTGGGAGCCTAGTAATTTTCCAATTAACAAGTCAGTTCACCAGTATGTAGACAGAATATGATTCTCAATCTCTTTCTTAATACACCTCAGGTCATGTAGAGCTTTGAAGAGTGTGCATTGTGTAGTGCTTAAGTTTCATTCTGGTCTACCACTAATTAGTTATATAGCCTTAGGAAAGTCAAGTGATACTGAACACTAATTCTTTTATTTTGGAAATAGGTAACAATATATATCTCTGTGAGAGAATGTGGCTAATTCTTTTCTGCTTTCATGACCCTCCATGGCCTTGCCATACAGTGGCATGGTTCCATGGATTCTTGGTAGACAATTTAATATTTCATGAAATGTTTGTTGGAAAGCTTTGATGTGGAACAAAACACACACATATCTGTGTGTTTATAAAACTTACATTCTAGTAAAATATTGGAGGGAAAGGGGAATAAAGTAAACCAAAACCAAAATGTATAGACCATCAGATGAAAACATGTTGTAGAGAAATGTAAACTACAGAACAAGTTAAGAGAATGTTGGGTGAANACTTATGGAGAGGCATCAATGGGAAGAGGACAATTNAACCCATACTCAAAGGATGTGAGGGGGTGATCCACACAGCTATTTTGAGCCAGCTAGAAGCACCATACAAAGGGGAATGTACTTACGGTATGTGAGAGACAGACACAAGTTAAGAAGCTGGAGTTTATAAGCAAGATTAAGAAGAGTTGAATTATAGGACCAGAAAAGTAGAGCACATATTATATGGGGCCTTGTAGAATATTTTAAATGTTTATTAGAACGCGAGAGGGAATCTTCTCAGAGGGCAATGTGGTCTAATTTTAATCATGGCTCTCCTGAGAATAGAGTATGGGTGTATAGGGAGGACAGAGGGGTGAAAAAAATCAAGGTAGAGAGTAGAGCAGTCTGATGTGCACAGGCACGGGTGAAATACTGAGCAGCAATCTCTTTATGGGTCCTGAGGTGCAAATCTAAATCAATTTGTTACTGAATTGCACTGAGGGAACATAGTAAAGGAGGGACTCAGAATGATGCTCAGGGAAATCAGCATTTGAGGTCAACCATTTACCATTTTAAAGTCCATTTGCTACCTAAAAGGAGGTGCTAAGCATACTGTGTTCATTCCATATCACGAGGTGTGTGAGCTGAAAATAATTGGCAAGCTTACACCAGTCAGTTACTGTCTTGTAGAAATCAGTTTCCTGACACAGAAATTGATCCTGCTTGATATCAACATTTGTGTGTGGAGTGTGGGTCAGAATGGATGCCCCTAAAATGCAAAGCTGAAATGAAATTGCTATTGTATGAAGTAGGAAGAGAGCCTCCCATGCACACCTCAATTGTATCCCATTTGGAAAGAGGCACAAATCATACTGAAGGAACAGGAAGACCAGAGACTTAGTTGCCAGTCTTCAGTTACATTCTTTAATTATGCCGATAAAAAGTAGATTGTGACAAATTATACCTACCTTGTTGCTAAATTACCATAAATAACCCTAGTTTTCCAAGGCTGCCATGAGAACTAAATTGGATAATGTATGTTAAAAACTAAATTTTGTAAGATACAAGAATATTTCCAAACTGAAAATTATGAGAAGTAAATTTGTCTTCCAGGCTTATATGTTCTATTCAAAATATAAAATTCATGGTTTCTTTTCTCCAGTCAGACCTACCTTACAGTTCAGCTTAAATATATTTATGATTAGCTATTGTATACTTATGAAAGTTATTCAAAATGATTCCATCCATAACCCAGAAGCTACCTCCAATAGATAACCTCTTGCAAAGGAAAATTTAGTTTTTCTCCTATGGATTCTCACTGGGATAAAAAAAAAAATTCACACTTAAGGGCAGATCACATGCCCAGCAGTAGATGGCCAACACAAAACAAACTCAAAGGTAGTTTTGGAGTGTTTTTCTGTCTCATAATGCTTTGTCTGGGGAATTAATTTTTATACATTACAGGGTTTTTGTTCACATATTTTAGTTTTTGGTGTTGTGTTTTTATGGGATTTCTGTGCTTGTGAATGTGTGTGTCTCTGCATTTGTATGTGTTTCTCATGCTTTTATTTTGGCACTGTTGTTCATTTATTTTTTTTTGTCCTATTCAGATTTGTTTCTCTTTATCTTATTTTTTTTTTGTTTTATCAATTTGTTAGATATGTCTTTGTTTTCTAATATGAGAGAGCAAGAAAGGGTGTGGATATGGGTGGGTAGGGGAGTATCTGGGAAAAGTAAGGGCATGGAAAACCATAGTCAGAATATATTATATGAAGAAAATCACTGTTTAAATAAAAAATGATTCCATTTTTTCCATAAGTAGNTTTACAGATAACCTAACAATAATTATACTTGTTATCTTGACCCTTGTAATAATATTTAGATGAAGTTTACCTCTAGATTCAGTATAAGATAAGCCATTTATCCTGAATTTATGCTTGAAAATAAAGGAGAAGCTCAAGTTGTAATAAATTACCATATAAGCAGCACACTGATATATATATATATACATATATACATATATATACATATATACATATATATATATTACACACACACACACACACACACACACACACACACACACACATATATATAGGACAAAGTTTGAAGAAACAAGTGTTCTATGGGCTGCCTCTTCATACAAATGGTGGTGTCTTTGCTACAAAATGCTTTTTAGTTTCATAAATTTCCTTCATTAAATGTTGGTCTTAATACATGCATTACTGGGGCCCTGTTAAGAAGGCCCTTTNTGGTACCAATGAGCCCTACTTTCTCCTATATTAGAATTAGGGTATCAAGACTTATGGTGAGGTCCTTGATTTATTTAGAGTTGACTTTTGTGAAGGATGAGAGATAAGGATCCAGTTTTCTTCTACATGCAACAACTGAGTTTGATCAGCACCATTTGCTGAAATGGTTTTATTTTTTCTTCAGTATGTATTGCTGACCTCATTGTCAAAAATAAGGTAGCAGTAAAAGTATGGAATTAGGCTAGGTGGTCGTGATGCACACCTTTAATCCCAGTCATTGGGAAGCAGAGGCAGGCAGATCCCTGTGAGTTTGAGTCCAGCCTGGCCTACAGAGTGAATTCCAGGACAGCCAGGTCCTCACAGAGAAACCATGTCTCTAAATAAACAAACAAAAATAAATAGATAAATAAATAAATGTGTGTGGAATTACATGTGTGTCCTCAATTCTATCCCAGTGACCAATGAATCTGTTTCTATGCCAGTAGAATTGTGTTTTATTACTATATCCCTATAACATAACTTGAAATCTGGGGTGATACCTTCAGCAGTTTTTCTTATTGTCATTCAGGATTGTTTAGCCTCTCATGGGTATTTTTTATTTCCACATGAAATTTAAGAATTTGTCTTCAGTTTCATTGAGAAATTGTGTTGGAATGCTGGTGTAGATTGCATTGAATCTGTAAACTGTTTCTGCTGATATTTTTTTCTTTTTGCAATATTAATTCAACTGATGCATGTGAGACCTTTCCATTTTCTGGCACCATCTTCAATGACATTTTTAGCATCTTAAAGTTTTCCTTCCACAAGNCTTTCACTTCCTTGGTTATATTTCTTACAAGTTTTTTTTTTATAGTTTTGTCAATGAAATTGTTTTTTGATTTCTTTCTCCATATATTTGTCATTTGTATATAGAAAAACTACTNATTTTTATTTGTTAATACTGTAACCTGCTACTTTGTTGAATATGTCCATCAGCTATAGGAATTTTCTGATGCTGTCAGATGTGATAGAATCATATCATCACAAATAAAGACACTATGACCTCTTCCTTTTTTATCTGAATTCACTTTATCTCCTTTACTTTTTTATTGTTCTAGCTAACTCAAGTTGAACATGAGGGGACAGAGTGGATAAAATTGTTTTCTTCCTTATTTTGTGTAAATGTTTGGAGTTTTTAATCCAATTAACAAGATGATGACTGTGAGCTTGCTGTACCTTTACTTATTATATTGAGATGCATCTTCTGTATCCTTAGGACACAAAGTTTGATAGGTTATGGAAGTAGGGGGCTAACTCAGGAGGAGTTGGAGGAGGAGTGAATAGGATCAAAACACACTGTACAGCATTTTCAAAGAATGAAAATATATATATTCTGACCAAGCTAATGGCTTGACTAGGAGTGATGAGATTAGCTCAATTTAATATTAATTTAGGCAGCTCCTATTCCGTTTCATATGTAATGCATNTTTGTATTGGTGAACCAATGAAGAAGGGAAAGAAAAATTCATTTTTTTGATTTTATGACAGAAAATGTTGTCATATTCTCATGTGCAAATAATGCTTTGCTTTGGTCAAAAGACTGTTAATCAGAAATAAAGCTTTTGAATGAATGANTTACAAAAAGAAGTATATATCCCAAATGATACTTAGGTGTTTTGCTTGCATGTGTGCATGAGTACCTTGTGTGTGCTTACAGATGGTTGTGAGCCACCATATGGGTTCTGGGAACTGAACCCAGATCCTATTCAAGAATAGGAAAGAATAGCAAGTGCTCTTAACCACTGTGGCATCTCTTCAGCTACCAACAATATCTTTTTTACATTTTCCATGGACCTCAAATATTTTAGGTGTGTGTGTGTGTGTGTGTGTGTGTGTGTGTGTTTCTTTTTACTGAAGTCACTTGGGAAGAAATGATACAACTTGCAAAAAGATAAATACATATTTTCTTCCATCTACCTGAGCATTTTTCTGAAAGCAGTATTGGAGGCTACTGGATGATACCTTAAGTCACCTACAAGAATATTTATAATACTGCTTCTGTAATTAGAAATATGAGCCAAACCTAGAACTATAATGGTAAATGAAGTAATGTAGACTTTCTTGTTCCTCATTGTTTACTAGCCAACCAGTGTTCTTTTACTTAGGCCNAATGAAGCAACCTCCCACATTTTCATCATTAGTAGTACAAGTATTTTCACACTATAAAATGTGCTGATTTAAGAACTATAATAATCATATTTTAGTACCATTTATATAAAAATTGATTTCTTGAAGGATCTAGTTATATCTCTAATTTTTTTCTGAAAAGTCCTAAATTTATCCTGAAGATTTTTTTCTCCTAAATAAAGGAAACAGGTCCAGCAATCAACTCTGATGACAAGGTTTTAAGAGAGCATTGTTGCTATTACAAAAGAAATAACTGATGCAATCTTGTGATTCAATACCCACATGCATTTTACTTGTACTGATCACCCTTTCCTTGTCTATTTGATCACTCTTTCTACTGAGTAAACTAACCATGGACATGGCTGGTTACACACACACATTTGTGGGCTGGTATCTTGAAGGCATAAGCTATTATTAATAAAGTCAATTAAAGCAAACTGACTGTAGCTATCAAGATTTAATATAAAGCTTCTGAAGCATGCTTTTTGTTTTCAAGAATTTCAAGTATCTACAAGATTGACAGATTATTGCATCAAACCTTCATTTATCCATCACTCAGCTTCACCACTCATCAACTTTTGGCGATCTTCACAACATACACTTACTATCATCATCTTGAATTATTTCTAATCAAATCCCAGGCATTTTACCCACTTCATCCATAATAGTTTTCAGAATGTATTTCTAAACACAATGAAACTTAAAATATAACCTAAACACTAATATCAAATCTAGTAAAATTAAAAAAAAATTTTGGCTGGGCAAATAGCTCAATTGGGAAAGACCTTGTCTTGCAATCATGAGGGACTAAGTAGGATTGTCTACATCCTGCAGAGAAAACAAACAAAGCTCTTGCTGTGTAGACATGCTTGTAATGCCTACACTAAGAGTTAACAATGGGCAGATCTCTGGGAAGCATTGGCCAGCCAGCACAGCTCACTAGTCAAGTTTCAGAACAGTGAGAGACCCTGTCTCAAAGAAAAAAAGGTAGATTGTATCTTAGGAATGGAAGTTGATGTTGTCCTCTGTCTGCATATACTCACACACATCTACAGGCACACATGTACACACGCACATACACACACACACACACACACACACACACACACACACACACAAATAGTTCCTTAACATTACATATTCAATAAATATTGAAGTTATTAGAAAACTCATGACTCATATAGGTTAATTTTTGTATCATATTTGAATCAGTATCCAAATAAGATATATGGTATAGTATTTAAAAAAATCTGTTTTAATCTACAGGTTCCTCTTCTACCTTGTAATCATTTCTTTCCAGTACATTTGCTATTGTTGGCACTTGCTAGAAAAATCAGATGCATTTTCAAAAGAGGACCGTACCCAGACCTGAGCACATTTAGACAGGAGAACTCAGGGTGGAAAATGGATTCTGACAATGATTATGGAGGATTACTAACGGAATTAGAGGATACAACCAAGAAATAGATTTTATAGTCATCGTTAAAAAGTGAAAATTAGTACTATTGAGATGGCTCTGTTTGAAAAGATATCTGTCTCTATGTAACTATTGAACAATCAGAGCCATCCGTGAGGAATGGGGTGCTCCTTAAGTATGAATCTTTCTCACTAAAAGAACCACAGAATTTCTTCTAAATAAATGGAAAACAGTAATTTCTTGGTGTGTCTNGGGGGTTGGGTGGGGTGGGATAACTTGAATTAAGCAAATTTTATATTTTCTCCCTAGTGTTATTTTTTTCCTCTTATTTCCATTATGTGGCCTATGAAACACATAGGCCACATAATTACACATAATGTTTTCATTATTTAGAGAATACTACAGTAGTTTCTGTGACTAGGCATATATAGATTAAGATCTTAANTACTTAGCACAATGTATGACCCATAGACAAATGGAAAAATAATAAATTTATCATTTATAGAACAATATAGCTGTTAATATCTGTATTTTGCCAACTCAATAGAGTAAACTGGATAGTAGTTTTTTCCCCAAAGTTGACAGCACAATTAAGTTTCAAAAAATTGCAAATAGAAATATATTTTATTTGTACACAAAAACCAAAATAGCAGTATGTTGTACATCAGTGGGGCAACAGCTTTTCTAGAATCCATATTTTACTGAAAAAAACTAAAGAGACATCAGAACATTCCACTAAAAATAGAGGAATGCANACCTGGTCAAGGACCTGTGGCCCTTGGAAAAATGGTGTCGCTCTGGTTCCTAAATACTTTTTATATCCTAAGGTTAGTACCGCTCTCAGTCCTTACCAGAGAAACTTCTTTTTGCAAAAGATGGTAGTTAATACAGAGACTCACAACTTGTCAAATACAAAGAATAAGAAACACAATGGAACTCTCTACTATTGAATTCACATAATGACTGAGAAGATGTAAGCAACACTCAATCAATCTATCAAGCATTTCACCAAATCAGCTGTTTGATGGTGTGTTATCCCCAACTACAAACACACACACACACACACACACACACACACACACACGAGAGAGAGAGAGACAGAGAGAGAGACAGAGAGACAGAGAGAGACACACACACAGAGAGACCTTGTGTTCTTATTAGTAGAGGCAAATAGTTTGTTTAGTAAAGTGGTTTTCCCATGCTCTGCTGCTCTTCCTGCTTATCTGACTCTGAATTTAAAAATCTTATAACTAGAATTTGTTCTTCGTAATCCAAATAAATCCTATGATATACCAACCTACAAGCAAACACACTTGACTGGATTTTTTAAACCTGATGCATGTGAATCAGAGACTTTACTTGATATTAATGATAAAATACATTAAAGGATTCGGACAATGAAAATGCCCAAAGTAATAAGCAGAGATGAATCATCTAGGCAGCTTCCAGGTCCCCTTCTCATGTCAGACAAACACACTTGGCCAGAATAGATTAGACCACTAAATAAGGCTTTTGAACCTCCTACCCCCATAAAACAGTCAGGGTTGAATTCTATAAATTGTTCACTTTATACTCCAGACAATTCCTGGCTGGCATGTAATGTGCTTGACAGGGCAGGGTTACATTTACTGAAGTTAGAGAATCTTAGCCAGGACATCATGCTGAGAGCATTTCACAGGTATTTTCTCCAAGCAAATATCCTTAGCCCATTTTGCTGTTAACAAGAAAAACATTCTTTTTTTTCTTCCCTCATCCCCCAATCTCAGTTTCCTGTTCCTCCACCCCTCTCAATCCCTCCCTCACATCCCCTAGATCCCAGATCCACTCCTCCTTCATTTCCTTTCAAAGGAGACCTTCCAGGATTATCCAGTGAACATGGCATAAAAAATTACAATAAGCCTAGACACAAACCCTCAAATTAAGGTTGAATGAAGCAACCCACTAGGAGGAAAAGGATCCTAAGCTTAGGCCAAAGAGTCAGAGACACTCGCACTCTGACTGTTGGGAGTCCCACAAGACCACCAAGTCACTGGACCATAACATATACACAGAGGATCTAGATCAGACTCATACAAGCTCCGTGCTTGTTTCTGAAGGCTCTGTGAGCCCCAATGAGCCCTGCTGAGTCGATTCTCTGGGTCCTGTTCTCAAAATGTCCTCAAGGCGACCCCTCTAGCTTCTACAAGCCGTCCTCCCCCTCTTCTGCAGAGTGCCCCTGGCTCCACCTACTGTTTGGCTGTGGGTCTCTGCTCCCATCAGTTGCTGGATGAAGCCTCTCTAGGCTCTGTTCTATAATTATAGCAGGATATCATTAGAAATCACGTCACTGACTTTTTTTTTTTTTTTTAACAGCCGTGTGTGATTATATCCTACATCTCTGGGCTCTCCTGTTTCTGGTTCTTGGCAATCCAGGCAGTGTCAGGCTTTATCTCCCTCTTCTGTGGGCCTCAAGTTGGACCAGTCATTGGTTGGTCACTTCCATAAGTTCTCTATCACTATTACCCCAGTACATCTTGGAGGCAGGAGAGATTGTTGATTGAAGATTTTATGACTGGGTTGATGTCCCAGACCCACTGCTAGGAGCCTTACATGATTATAGAAGATGGGCAATTGAGGCTTTGTATTCCCCATTACTAAGAGACTTCACTAGGGTCACTCTAGTAGATTCCAGTGAGTTTCCACTACACTGGGTTTCTACGAATGTCCCCCAATCCCAGTTGTCTCTCCCTCCACCTCCCTACTCTGCCTCATCCTTTTTGTTCCCATCACCACCTGCTCCCAGTCTAGCCACAAAATCTATTCTATTTCCCCTTCTCAGGGAGATCCATGCATTCCCCTCTCAAGCCCTTCTTGTTACTTAACCTCTCTGGGTCTATGGATTGTAGCATGATTATTCTTTACTTACAAGCTAATATTCACTTACAAGTGAATACATACCATGTTTGTCTTTCTGGGTCTGGGTTACCACACTCAGGATGACTTTTTTTTCTAGTTGAATCCATTTGCCCGCAAATTTCATGATGCCATTGTTTTTAACAGCCAAGTAATACTCCATTGTGTAAACATACCACATTTTATTTATGCATTCTTCAGTTAAGGAACATCTAGGTTATTTCCAGGTTCTAGCTATTACAAATAGAGATGCTATGAACATGGCTGAGCAAGTGTCCTCGTGGTATGATTGAGCATCCTTTGGGTATATGCTCAAGAGTGGTTTAGCTCGGTCTGAATTTTCTGAAGAACCACTATATTGATTTCTATAGTGGCTGTATAAGTTTGAACTCCCACCAGGTATGGAGGAGTATTCCCTTGCTCCATATCCTCACCAGCATGAGCTGTTACTTGTATTTTTGATCTTAGCCTTTCTGACAGGTGTAAGATGGAATCTCTAAGTAGTTTTGATTTGCATTTCCCAAATAACTAAGGATGCTATGAACACTTTTGAATTTTGATAAAGAAGCCAGAAATACACAACAGAAAAAGAAGTATCTTCAACAAATGGTGCTAGTCTAACTGGATGTCAGCATATAGAAAATCCAAATTGATCCATATCTATCATCCTGCACAAAACTCAAGTCCAAGTGGATCAAAGACTTTAATATAAAACCAGATACATTGATCCTAATAGAAAAGAAACTGAAGAATACACTTGAGCACATTGGCACAGGAAACAACTTTCTGACAGCACAAGCATTAAGAACAACAGTCAATAAAACATGAAACTGAGAAGCTTCTATAAGGCAAAGGACACAGTCAATAGGACAAAACAACAGCCTACAGAATGGGAAAAGATCTTCACCAACTCCATATCCAACAAAGGGCTAATATCCAAACTATATAAAGAACTCAAGAAACTAGACATTAACAAATCAAATAATCCAAATTAAAAAGTGAGGTGCAGATCTAAACAGAGAATTCTCAATAAAGGAATCTCAAATGGTTGAGAAACACATAAAGAAATGTTCAGCATCCCTANCCATAAAGAAAAACATTCTTGTGTCACTTGGTTTTTCTTTCCCTCATCTGCTGCATTACAGCAAGTGGAGTGGAGTTTCTGCACTGAGTGCTTTGACTGCTTTTCCTTTCATTATTTGAAGTGGTTTAGCAAAGTGTAGGTGGTTAATTCTCCAGTTTTTCTATCACAAGAAGTACAATGGATGATACTGAAATGTTTAACTCACAGATTAGAAGATTTCCCCAGTTAGCATTTATTCATCTGTAATTCCAATCTGTCTTCACCAACAGGGAAATCCTGAAATATGCAGCCTGAGCTGATTCCACTTCCCTTTCATTTGCTGATGTCAACAGCAAGATACAATTCTTGCTATATAACATACAGAGATGCTTTGTAATTACCTACACCTCATGCTTTAGCTTTTTGAGATAAATATACCTTTAATTTTCTTTCTTTCT
>LZPO01108358.1:15187-26753 GCA_001675575.1 Neotoma lepida | reverse complement strand
TTTTTGCTTTTTCAAACATTCTTTCTAATGTATCTGCATTTGAATCAGCTAGTAAAATATCGTCCAAGTAATGATAAATTATAGATTTAGGAAATTGTTTAAGTACTATTTCCAATGGCTGTTGTTGTCATCTTTTTAAACTGTTGATGCCTTTTTAGCCAACTCTGTCCTAATCAGCAACTGCAACTCCACAGCTACTAGCAGCAGTTCAGCCCTTGGCCAGAGGAATTCTGTTTCCTCAGGCACTGACTCTTTCAAAGATAGGAAGGAAACTTACCTAAATCTCTGTCCCTCTAAAGAACTCAAGACTCAAAGGTTGAGATGGAATTCTGCTCCTCAGAGAGGCTGAATAGCAAGTTGCTCACTTCCTCTCCTTGCTGATGTCTCCCTGGAAAAGCCCTTGTCCTTCTCCTTGCCTCCTCTTAAAAGCCCTTCTCCAGCTGGTTCTTCCCTACCACTTCCTATCAGCTAGTTGCTGACACAGCCTCCTTACCACAGGTGAATTTTATTTAATTAAACAAATGTAGCACATATTTGCATCATTAAACAAATATTCTAGAGCATAAACAAAAGTAACACACCTTAAAATAATATTCTACAACACTAGGTTCTGATAATGCTGTCAAATTATGAATGAAACATTTCTAACATCACTGGTTTGCTTGGCACTAAATATAAATTCAAATGAAATAAATATGAAAGATGTTATCCAAGTAGCTGACAGATCAGACCACAGTGCAGATGAGATGGAACTTGTTCTAAGTCAAGTCTGATGTCCATCACCAGCTCTTCAACTTTAAAGATCTCTATGTTACTGTTTTCTCAGTGGACAGAGGTAGATAAGCGACCAAAAGAAAGGGCAGGCATGGCTGGTTCTACCCCAGCTAGCATCTATCATGTAGAATATAGATGGCCTTGTATGTATCCATTAACTTCTTTCATGTATGCTTTTCATGTTTTTATATGATTAATATACTGCAGTGACCATACACACACAAGTGCCCCTGACAGCATGCTTGTTGTTTAGTTGACCATTGATTGTTCCTGAACCAGTGGAACGACGTAAATATTGGGAGGGCATGATGGTCAATCTGTAATCCCAGTTGGTGGGGGTGGGGGGGTGAAGAAAAGCTTGGTAGCTAGACTGGCCAGNTCTGTGTGTCCTGGCTTTAAAGAAGATCTCCCTCAAAATATAAGGTGGAGCTGTGAAGGAAAACATCTGAGGTCAACCTCTGGCCTCCATTCTCTCTCTCTCTCTCTCTCTCTCTCTCTCTCTCTCTCTCTCTCTCTCTCTCACACACACACACACACACACACTTCCTCAAGAATGTCTTCCAGTTGTCTTGATGCAAAAGGCAAATCTTGTTTTTCTTAGATTTCTATTCATTTTTAATTTATTTGTTTTCAGTTATTCTTTTTAGGTTTTTATAATCTTGAACATTACTGTAATGTTTACCAAAGAGCAAATATTAGAAAATTTAAAAAATTTATGAAGTATAAGGAAACCCTTTCTCGTTGTTACTTTTATACTCTTTCCACATGTAAATATTTAAAGACAGCATTTCTGCACCATTTCCAACAACCTATATAATGTGGTGGACATTTTTAACGCTTTCATCTGAATTGGACTTTTCATTAAATAATCAGACCCTGTTAGCTTATAACTATGCATTCTTTGCTTAAGACTTAATACATGCTCAGCAATATGCTTTATGCAGTTAGTTGATATGATTGTGATGGTGATTTGGTATTTGAAATGTTTTATTTCTAACATACAAATGCTATTGATAGAATATGTATATTCCATGGACAGTGTTAATCATTTACTTATAATAGCTAGTTACTATACATGACTGTCCTATTTACTCTGAGAAAAAGCATCTACTTTATTTTGAAACCAAGTAAATCAAATATTTCCTTAAGTCTCTTTATTTTTATTTTTACAGAATATTTTAGCATCTAATATGTATTAAGATATTTTATACATGCCTCNTAAGTAGTGAAAGACAGAATTGTATTAGAACTTTGGATTTCACATTCTTTTATGATTAACTATTTTTATTATATTTAACTATTATGTGAGAGAGAGACTGAGAAGAGAGTAATAGAAAGAGAGAGGAGAGAAAGAGAGAGAGAGAGAGAGAGAGAGAGAGAGAGAGAGAGAGAGAGAGAATGAATCAAGACATGGTACTCTTGTGGAAGTCAGATAACAATTTGCAGGATTTACTTCTTTCCACAGTGTAGGTCCTGGGATTGAACTCAGGTCGTCAGGCTCGGTAGCAGGCCCCTCCATCCACTAAGCTCTCTTGCAAACCCTGGATCTTGTATTCTATTCATGGGAGAAAATAAATGTGAATATATCTCAGAGATGCATGTGTGGTTTTAGATGGTAAGAAGGAAGGTGTGGACACCATTGAAATTCACTTTTCTTTGTTCATTTCCCTTTGACAAGAGACTACAAGGAAGATATACAATTTTAACAGTGCAGCTCAATAACAACATCAGCTTCCCTGGCTGCTCCCTCTTGCAGGGGCATTTGTAAAGGAGGAGGAGGTACTTCCACAGTGGTGCAGAGTAGTTTGATGAGATCCCAGTAACACCGGGGAGCTGAGCAAGGTAAATCCTGTTGTCTTGATCCAAACTAATCCTCTCCAAGAAGGAGCAGGCACT
Source organism: Neotoma lepida (assembly GCA_001675575.1). NCBI lineage: Eukaryota > Metazoa > Chordata > Mammalia > Rodentia > Cricetidae > Neotoma > Neotoma lepida. The sequence goes on along the minus strand of LZPO01108358.1, from coordinate 24,083 downwards.
GAGACTTGTGTGAAGGAGGAATATTGAGGAGACATAGAGAAGATGAAAAGGAAGGATTTTGCTTGAGGACTGTGATGCTCAGAGTCAGGAAATCAATGAAATCAAAGCAGCTGCTCCAGCTCTGCCTGGAGACCCCTGGGGTATGGGGAATTCAGTTGCAAAGATAATAAGGACCGAGATGCATGTTTAGGAGTAAAAATCAAAAAGTTCCATTTGGGCATTATAAATGGGTGACTTCTGTCACATAATCAATTGGGAATGCAGAGGAAGTGGTTGGATTTATGAGCCCAGAGCTCAGTTAAGTGGCTTGTGGTGGAGGTTAAAATTGTGGGTGTCATTTGCAAGTTGACGGTGCTGCAGTGCCTATGGATAGCATAAGTGTGAAGAATGAACATAGAGAAAGAGCCCAGAGTGTTCCCAGGAGACACTTCATAGTGTGAGAGAGAGTGATAGGAGTGACAGTGGACAGAGAAAAACCTCTACTGAGGATGAAACTCCAGGAGAGAATCTATTATGGAAGTCAAGAAGAGGGAGTAGTTAACAGGCACAATAAGACAAGATACTAATTATGATATTTTTATAATTTAAAATTTTGTTTAATATACAGAAACTTTATCTTCCACAGTAATTAGAAAGCAAAGAGACCATCGGAGACAGGAATTAAAACCTAAATGAGGAACTATTTTATATGTATATATATTTTTTAGAGTAGAAGTCATACTGAACATGGATGAACAATGATATAAAGGAGATCATGTGACTGAACCAACTGGATACACACAAATCAATTGTCCCATCCCAGAAGACAGTCATTTTAGATACTAGGCCTGTGAGGCATCCTTACAGTATGTGTGCCAGCAATCTCATTCCGCATTCTGTGAATCTTGTACTAGTGTTTTATCTCTGCACACATTACATGATTTAGCTCTGTGAAAACATCTTTATGAAAACCATTACCTTGTAAAATGAATGTATAATAAACAAAAAGGAAACTCAAGCTAGAGAGGTGGTTCAGTCCNTAACAGGCTTTCTGCATATGCCTGAGGACTTGCATTTGGATCCCCTTTTTACTACACACAGGCAATGCAGGCTCTGTGCTAATCCATTTACCGTATCTCCTCCAAACATTAAATGACTATGAAAACCATTTCAGGAGTTAAGATGCTACTCAGTGGTGGAGCTATTGTCTAAAATACATGCATATGAAGGTAGTATTTTCCATTCCATAAGTGGAGGCTGTGATATATGCTCCTGGAGATGGTATCTCCTGGTGTCAAGGCTCTTACAAATAGCTCATTTTCATCTGTGCTATGATGTTCATGGATCAATCCTAACTCCTACCACTGTCCCATCATGCTATCTCATTTTTGTTTAATTTATACTTACTAAATATTTTATGATATTTTTACCTATCTTTGAATTCCAGAATATACTTAGCTCTCAGTAAACACATAAGGTAACAGAAGATGGAACTAAAAGAAGCTATTTCATGAAGTCTCTGAGGATTATCCACCGGAGAAGAGTCTGTATCTAATGTGCAGTTGGATAGTGGGGTGGGAGGTGGACAAACTATAATTTCTACAGTTTTCTTGAATATCTCAGACACCTAATAAACTGATTTTTTTGCATACAAACAAGGTTGAAAAAAGGCCATGACACCTGGGCTCAAATTCTGCCTTANAGGAGGCATGTGAGCCAAGCAAAGATGGCTACCTAAAAGTTGCAGCTGTTAAGATGATTTCCCCAATGGCTACTGTGCATACTACAGGAGTCACACATGGAGACAATACGGGAAAATATGATCTAGCTGTTTGTTTAATGTTGAAATTTAAAAGTTTGGCTTTGCCGAATGTGCTAGAAATTGACATTTTGGATGAGNTAATGAGTGATTAATAATTGGGTTAAACAACACATTTTGTATTTTCATAATTCTGAAGACCATCCTGGAATGGAATAAGTAAGGCCNTTCTGCAGGAGAAGCCTTGTTCTTCATTTGAAGAAATGTGGGTACCCTAGCAGAAAAAAGTTTCTGTGTTGTGATTGTCACTTGTGTTGTGAATCTCATCTGACATAAATTCCTGGAGAGAGAAGGGAGCACAGGGTGTGAGGGAAGCTCTTTCACTTTGCCTCACCATTAGAGTTTCTTTCCTCTGCCTCATTGCACAGGCCCTGCTTCCTGCACTCTGCCTTAGCTCCTCCTTCTGATGTCCTACAAACTGACTGGGACACAAGCGATGCGGTGTGACACAGTAAGCTCCTGTCCATGTAGTTTTCTACGTTCAAATTGATTTTGAATTCATTGTGTTGTTTTCTAAGTTAGTCCAATTCATTTTACAAAGTATATCCATTAGAAACCAAGATGAATATTTTTCTTTAGTTTTCTGTTTGAAATAGAAAACAATTCTTCAAAAAAGAGTAGTAAAGTAAAGAACTGGAGAGATGGCTCAGAAATTAGGACCAAATATTGTCCCTTCAAAGGACCTGAGTTTGATTCCCAGGATCCAGGTGAGCTGGCTAACTACAGCCTGTATTCCAACTAAGGCATGTGTGTGCCTCTGTGTGTGTGTGAATATGTGTATGTGTGTGCGTGTGCATGTGCGTGTGCGTGCGTGTGCGTGTGTGTGTGTGTGTGTGTGTGTGTGTGTGTGTGTGTGTGTGTGTCTGATGCCCTCTTCTGGCCTCCACGGGTACTGCACAAATGTCTTGCAACCTCTACTACTGAATTATATCGTAATTCTGAAGCTAGTTTCACCCAACCCCCAGCCTTTACTAAGAAATGAGCAAGAATCGTTTATACAGCAGTGAGTTTCAGAAGGAGACTCATACCTGACTGTTCTCAATGGAAAGATGTCTTTATTCTTTATGGTTTCTCTCTTGTGAGAGAAGTGAGGCTCAGAATCTACACTGTCAGCTGATGATCACCATGGGTGACGGGATTTAAAATCAGGTCACCTACCACTCCAGAAGCACAGTGNCCCAAGAATGTCACTTCTCTATGACATAGAAACTGTGTGCAACAAAACCTCTATAAGCCCCATCATCAAATGGAACTATAGACTTTACATATTTCTAAATAATTACTTCATGTACATTCTCTTCAACTCAATTTTCTCTTGCTAACCCCCTAATAGTTTCTGGGACTCTGTTCTAGATATGTAGAAGTGACCAANGGAGAGAAAGACTCTCTTCTAGATACATGAAAGTGACCTAGGGAGAGGAGGACTCTGTTCTAGATACGAAGTGATCTAGAAAGAGGAGANTTGGGGTGTGAGACTGGNGCAGACCATTTTTATTATTTTCTTGGTTTATTATTTTCTATAGATCGTGTTTCCTGCACAAGTCAATTTTTCTGTAGCCTGGTGTAGCAGTGTGAGCATCCAGTACGGCCGAAGGGAACATTCATAACTCATGAGTTCTCCAGAAACTGTGATGGTTGGCATGAAGAATCTGTCTCAATTTTCTGTGTATAAATTAGGTATTCCTGAGCTTTCAGTTGCTATGAACCAATTTGTTTCAATTGGAAGCCATTGACAATGCTAACTAGAAACCATTCTTTATCCAACAAAAGTTTAAATCAGTTTTGGAAAAAATAAACACACTTACTACATTTTTACTAGGAAGGCTTTACTTTGTGAGAAAATAGGCATTTAAAATATTGTAGGTTATTAGATATTTATATTTTAGAAATCTTTATAAACTTTGGGATTTGGCAGAAAAAAATTTATAAAATATTATAATTTAAATATCATACATATTTTAAGTATAAAATATTATAATTTATATAATTATATATAATTATAATTAATATAAATTATAATATATAGTTATATTATATTATATATTATATTATATATAATTATATAAATTATAATATATAGTTATATTATATTATATATTATATTATATATAATTATATAAATTATAATATATAGTTATTGAAAGCTGTACATGCAAAGTATTTACTCACAATATAATGATGTTAGATGATATGAAATGAGAGGGGAGGAAACACACTTTAAATAGAACCAATTTTCATCTTCTTGTGGTCAACTTGACTTTTCCTGAAACAGCATAAATCCTCTTGGAGAGAGAAATATTTTAATATTTCTAAAGTCACATTAACATTCAGTTGTGATGATTCATCCTGTTTTTCCCCCTCTGGTGTCTTGCTCCCACTTTATGATGTGTGTTTATTTATTTTGTGAAGAGAAGTGTGAGAGACTGTCCGTACTGTNCAAGTAGGACTGCCTCCATGCAAGCTGACTTTTGAAACATACAGGTTGCTCACATAGAGCCTGCAATTACAAAGTGCATCAGTGTCACCCGGAGGCTTGCTGTCCTGCCCTGGCTCCTCTGCCTGTGTCCTTATGCAGGCCACAAGTAACGAGTAAAACTCCAGACCTGAAGCCAGGGTCCTTCTGGACTCTTTTGTGCATCCTTTTGGTTCAGATTGCTTATGAGTTTACTCAGTCAATGAAGACCTCCTTATATCTTCCACCACCTCCTCCTCCTCCTCCTCTGTCTTGTTTCCCTTTCATTCCCCTTCTTTCTACATTCTTCCTTTTTCTCTTTCTCTTTTTTCCCTCTTTCTTTTTCTCCTCAATCTTCCTTTCTTATAATACTTTCCCCCTATGTAGCACAGGGTGACTTTGAACTTCCACTTCTCTTTTTACTCAGGATCTCAAGTACTGGGATTATCAGTGTGCCCCACCAACGCCTAGTTTCATCTATTCTAAATAATAATGTCTTCAATAATCAAANATTTTAATTTCTAAGGGTATATTTTTCTATTCAGTTGGCCCATTAATTTTTTATGTTTATCACATTTTTATCATGTTGCATATATTGAATATGCCATGGTTAAGAATTTTCTTTTTGTTNTCTGGGTGTCTTTGTCTTCATTAACAAATGAAACAGAAAATAAATTAGGGTGATAAGTTTATTGAATAATAGCCAACAAGAAGAGGTTTATTGTCTTAAACAACATGTTTATCAGATCATCAAGAAGAGCAGTTTTCTAAACTTATGCATAAACAAATTCATGATTCACATATGATTAAGTGTGATGGNTTTGCTTCTTGGTAACATGGTGTCTTGAGAAGGTTAAAAAAAGACAGTATTCAGAAAAAGATAATATGTAAATACATGCATAATGAGGTATATATATATATGTATACATTATATATATAGCCAATTGTATAAATTGTATACTATAGGCAAGTATATTCTTATGAAATATAGTGAACTAAATACTTATTTTCCCTCAGTCTCCTGTAGATTCTCCAGTCCCAGCCTCCCATTTCTCCATCGCACTGGGATTATAGATACACACTTCTGCACCTGGGTGCATATGGCTTCAGAGGATCCAAATTCAGGTCTGGATGCATGGGTGACAATCCACATGGAGCCATTGCCCAGCTCAAGTAAGCTGTTCTGTATAGCTGGNAGGTTTCCTGTGTCCCACCCANTCGCTCAGCTGCTCAGACCCAAGCAAACACACAGAGGTTTATATCATTTATGAACTGGATGGACTATGGCTCAAGCTTCTTGCTAGCTAGCTCTTATATCTTAAATTAACCCATTTCTATTAATCTATGTTTTGCCAGGTTTTCTGTGGCTTTACTGGTCTGCTGGCATGTTGTTCCTCNGGCAGCAGGCTGGTGTCTCTCCTGTGTCTGCTTTCTTCTTCCTGTCTCTGTCTTGGATTTCCTGCCTGCCTCTAAGCTGCCTTGCCATAGGCCAAGCAGCTTTATTTATCAACCAATCAGAGCAATACATATTCACAGCATATAGAAAGACATCTCACAGCAGTTCTGTGAGATGAGAACTTGGATGGAGAAGAGTAATTTGAGGATTGTGAGTTTCTGTGTTTCTTTCTGTCCAACTGTTCAGTACCACTGTTTTTTTTAGTTATTTTGTTTGAAACTTATATGTGGTTAAGAGTCTGGGATGTTGAATTTCTAGCCATTTGCTACGCTTTTGCTTATTTGAGACTCGAAGAGATTACAAAATAAGATGTATCTATAAGAAATTTTTGACTTAGTGATTCTCTGTGGTTTGTGTTTAATTGAGCATCAAGTAAATAAGGTGTCAGCAAACTCACATTGCTGGTATTTTGTGCAAAAATGATTTATATGTAAAAGTTCTTCTTACTAACTTTTATCATTATTTTTCATTATAAAATATTTTTAAAGTGATATTATTCTTTTACTCTTAGATACTATAAGTATACATGATCTTCAAAAGAAAAAGTATTTTAAATGTATGTAAAATATTTACTGTTTTGGAGACAGAGAAGGAAAATCTGAATCTTGTGTAAGATAATAATTAGTCTTCTTAAATTTTTTCATTTTCCTCTTCAGTGAATAACAAACTGGCATATGTTCTCATTAAGCAAATAGACAGAAAACGAAGTCTGAAATCTAAAAAGATTTCAGTATGATCATAACAATAACAGATCAAAAATGTGAGACTGTATAGATCTTATCTATCTTATATAGGCATGCTATTTATGAGTTTGAAAATGTATTTAATAACAACATCATAAATACAGCATATTTAACTCCAGAAGCATCAGGCATGTGGGTGATTGTAAGGGTTTTTCTGATAATTAAAATTTTAATATATTTTGTTAAAATTAGTATAAAACTCAAATTCAGTTAAAATTCAATGGTTTACTACTCTCTCTCTCTCTCTCTCTTTCTCTCTCTCTCTCTCCCTTTTATATTTTTGGAGCTGAGGACTGAATCCAGTGCCTTGAATTTGCTAAGCCAGTGGTCTGCCACTGAGCTAAATCCTTTACTTAAGACAATGTCTTATAGCCTGGCCTTGAACTTGCTATGTACCAGACCTGATCTTCTTTTTCTGTATCTCCCAAGTGATTACAGGTATATGCCACCACATCTGGCTCCATTTTATACATTTACCTTGGCAATATAGTCCTTTGGATTTTATGACTAGTTATGTTTCACTTTACTTTTTAACAAATGTGAAGTGTATTTGAACATTATTCAGTTAGTTTTAAAAGATCTAAATAATATACTTTCTATGACAGCTGCAAGTGCATGGACATACATGGTAATTTAAACAATAGAAATATATTTGTTCACTGTCTGGAAGTTGAAAGTTCAAGACCACAGCATCTGCAGCTTATTGTATCCTGAACCCTTGGCCACCCTCTTTGTATGCTCCATGTATTGTGTGTATGTGTGTGTGTGTGTGTGTGTGTGTGTGTATTATCTTTGGTATCTCTGCATGCTCAAATGTCTCCTTTTTTATATGTACACCAGCATGGACTAGGAATCCTGCTAGAAGCAGACTTTTCTTCAGCTTTACTGGTGGAAAGAACTTTTCTTAAAATGCAGCTATCTTCTGAGGAACCAGGGACTAGAGCTACAACCTATAAAGGCAGCAGTTCTCAACCTGTGGGTAGCACATTCTTTGGGGTTGAACANCCCTTTTACAGGGGTTGCCTAAGGCCATCAGAAAACACAGATATTTACATTATGATTCATAACATTAGCAAAATTACAGATAGGAAGTAACAATGAAATTAATTTTATGCTTGGGGTTACTATAACAGAAGAAATTGTATTAAAAGGTCGCAGCATTAGGAAAGTTGAGATGCATTGCTATGAAGGGGTTGAATGTTTCTTGCTTTTGTGCTCAATTGATATCTAACATATTTGTAGGTATTTTCTATTCATCAAGTATTAGAGAAAGAAAATAAATGCCCANAATTAGTTTTAGGCAAAGTACATTTGACAAACTAAGTAAAAAATAATGAAAATATGTCAATTATTATAGTCACTAAAGTTTATGTATACAATATACAGTTGGCCACACCTGTAGTCCCACAGGTAGACTTGAGATAGGAAGATCACTTGAGGCCAGGAGTGCAAAGCTAGCCTGGACATAATGGAATCTCATAACAACAACAATAATCAGAAACAAGCAAATAAACAAACAAACAAAAATATAGGAAAATATAGAATAGTTCTTCTTCTTCTCCCTCTCCCTCTCCCCCTCCTCCTCCTTCTTCTTTTTCTTCTTCTTCTTCCTCATAGTAGTAGTATTAGTAGTAGTATTTTAAATAAGTGGACCTGTTTTTCTATATGTGTGAATATTTTGCCAGCATGTATGTGTATGTACCATGTGCATGCTTGGTGCCCAAAGAGGCCAAAGAGCATCAGATCCCCTGGAACTGGAATTCCAGACACTTGTGAGCTACCATGTGGGTTCTAAGAGCTGAATTCAGATCTTCTGTAAGAGCAACGAGTGCTCATAACCACTGAGCTATTTCTCCAACCCCTAATATTTAATTTTTAAGTGTGTGTGGGTATGGGGGGAATTGTACATGTGNATGCCGTGTTTATAAAGGCCATAAAAATTCATTGGATCCATCCNCTGGAACAAGAGTTACAGCAATGTGAGTGCTGGGAACAGAACTCCTGTTCTCTGCAAGAGAAGTATGTACTTTAAAATGCTGAGTCTTTTTTCCAGCCATTNGCACCTTTTCTATAAAAGGCCAGATAACTCATGTTCCAGGACTCATCTTCTGTACAGTCTCAGATGCAAAGTTACTCAACTTTGCTGTTACCATACCAAAGGAACCACTGGTGATATGCAAATAAACAACCACGCTGTGTAACAATAAAACTTTATTTGTAACACTGATGGTGATGGATTTTAATCTGTGAGCTGTACTTTGCTATCCCCTAACATAGAGTTTGTACTCACTTCTGCATGCAGTTGCTTCNTTCATATATCAACATTTCTATAGCTTCAAATGCACCTTACTGAGATGCCCTTTTCTATTTGTTGATAGTCCCTAAATTTATCATTGTTGTTTGTTAACAGAAGCAATATTAATTTTTTTCTTTAATATTTTCTTCTC
>LZPO01108357.1:59932-75216 GCA_001675575.1 Neotoma lepida | reverse complement strand
TATTCTGGAGCATATATGAGTGACCATGGCCCAGGACCACAGATCTAGGTTACCCCAAGTTTCGTATTCCAATGTGGAAGCAGTTTCATGAAGTTTTATATAGTTTTACAGAGCAAATGAAGATATAAATCAAGGCAAGTTTAAAACCTATTGTTGGTTGTGTGAGAGAGGCAGATACATCGAGATGGGGGAAGCTTTGTTTTCAGCCTAAAACGCTATCTTAGCTTTAGGTTAGCGCAAGCTAGTGAAATAATGTTTTATAACGTGTTTGTCTGGCTCTTCAGAGACCTATAGATATGTAACTTGAAAGAAAAATAAGCCTTTTTATAAAATTAGTAGTAATCATTGGTTCTGTCCAAAAGAGAAACACTAACAAATTAGGCATATTACAAATATTGTTATTAAATAAAAATGGAAGACTACCAATAAGATTGGTTAATTATTCACCAAAAATTGAGCTGTATTTTTATTGAGTTGTGGCATAAGGAATTATGTCTATTGCCACAGAGTTAAAGCACATGGTTCTCTAGTTTCTATTGTGTCATTGGAAACATTAGTATTCACAAAGGTCTCTGTTGTTTCTGTGAATTTTAAAAGTCTTAAGAACCAGTCAATAATTGTTAAAATCTATTAAATGATTGTTGACTAGAATGGGTACTGGAAGAAGAAAGTCATAATTAACACAATGTAAGTATTATTTTACAATTTCCTTTAAGCAAAAACAGAAGTATAGTAAGTCCCAGAATCCCTTAAAATTTATCATATTAATATCAAAATTTATCATAAAAATATCAAATTTATCCCAAGGAATTGTTTACATATTGCTTACATGCATATTTAAGATTGGCTTTCATAGAAACTTTTCCCTGGATTGAAGAAACAGTTCCTGTCTCTTGTCTTAAGAAGGAATATAAGTGTAGAATGCAGGGACAGATTTTCAAGCCAGCCTGCTTCTGCCTTAACATCTAGCCGGGTATGACTCATTGGGCCTGCATGTAGGAAGTTCAAGGCAAAATGAGTTTATTCAATGTAAAGTGTTTTAAATATACCACTTTCCCATTCTCATCTGCAAAGACTGTCTTAATTTTGTCATAACCAAGCTTAGTTTTAAAAAATATTTTCTTTGAATATCTTAATTTGAATATCATTAAGATTGAATATAAACTAGCATCACATTCATCATATTTTATAGTAAATGTGAGTTATGCACATGTTTTTTTTTAAATATCTGTGTTTATTCACAGGATTTAGAATGGTGTTGTAGAAAATAGTCACTCGAAAATATCTTCGGCATGACTATACAGTGCTAGAAACTGCTTAGGAGCATGTGCACACAGACCAAGGAGGTTTCATTCATATCAGAAGTCTACTGGGGGAAAGACCTAGTCTCTTACGTGACCCTGTTTCTTGAGGATCAAAAAAGAAATAGCTCATGCTTTCCAAATTTTTAGGGGATTTTCTCTGTGATGACAGAAATAAGCTGCAAGAATCTACAACACTAATATCTATTTTTTCTGTTTATCATCCACTAATGTCTCAGTACAGTGAATATTTTTTCAAAAGCAGGGACAGGCCTGAAGTTCTGGGATAGTGGAGACCCTGTTTCAAAAGCAGGGGACAGGCCTGAAGTTCTTGGGGTAGTGGAGACCCTGAGGTAGGAGGAGAAGGGAGCACAGTCTACACCCCATCATCTCAGCTGTACTTTTTGGTTAATCGTAAAGTTAATATAAATGCTCCACTAAAGGTGATGGCCTCGGGCTCAAATGTCAGTAATGGCCAGAAGCTTGGAATGTGGTTTCCAAAGACAACTTCACAAGCCTTGTTTTAGAGAAAGCTTCACCCAGCTGTGTGCAGCTTTACCTCGTGAGAGAATTAGCGACTGTTGTAAGAAAGGAAACGTGAGCATTAGCCTGAAGACACACAGAATGAAAGACAGACTGATGCCCCTCATTTGTTCAGCAAGAAGTCTAGTCTATTTCACCTCCTCTGAANAGTGTAGAGGAGACTGGGGAGGTCACCATGCTGATGGAGCCATGGGGATTATGGGAACACTGGGTAAAGAGATATGTAAGTTAAATACACCCTTTCTTTATATGGTTAGAAAAGTGTCTTTGCAACGTTAAATAGCTCATTTCGTTCAAATAACACAGTGCACTCAATTCAATAGCTCCAAATCAGTTACTTTAAGGGTTTGCCAGTAGGATGGGAAGCCTAAGGATAATTTAAAATCTAAACAAAGGCTCTAGAAGTCACTGTTTGTATCTCAGGCACACAAAGAAGGAATCTGAAATAAAGCGATGAATTATTTATGATGTGTCTTTCTTTCTGGGAGGTTAGACCTTATGTAAGTGATGGAATAGCACAAATTCTTAGTTTTTCTTTTCCTCACAATTCATGTAGGGCAGTGGTTCTCAACCTGTGAGTCTTGACCCTTTGGGGGGTCACCTAAGACCATTGGAAAACACAGATATTTAGATTACAATTCATACTAGTAGCAAAATTAGAGTTATGAAGTAGCAACAAAAATAACTTTATGGTTGGGGGGGTCACCACTTCTTGAGGAATTGTATTAGATGGTTGTTGAAGTATGAGGAAGGTTGAGAACCACTGATGTAGGGTTTTTCTGGTATATAATTATTAAAAATCCCATCAGCCCTCCACCACCATAGCAATTTCTGGTAAAGCTATCATAAGCATAACCTTGATAAAAGTCTGTTGCTCAATTTTCTGCATCAGAGAACAAATCCATGAAATCATGTCTTATCTATCCTTCTAGATCAAATGATACTCTAGTCCCAAGGGAAGTGAAGAATTTGGAGACAGGAATGAAAATATTAGGGTTTCATCCTTCCCTGTGACTTCACTACAAGGACCTCAGAAAAGCATCAAATCAAGGATCTTTGTTCACTCCAGAACCCAGGGTTTCTGAGGACTCTGAATTTCTGAAGAACTCTCAATCTGCAAAAGGCAACCTGACCCAGTGAGTGCACCTCACCAGCTAATGCCTCATTTGGCAGACTATCATTTGAATTGANTGGGAAATAATTGTAACGATGAGAAGGCTGCTCTCCTCACTCATCATTGGATACTAATTTCTGCTAAGAAAGTTTCCCAAAGAAAAGCTATTACTCATTGATTTAGTCAATTATTCAACAAGTCAATCCTTGCAATTATTTTTATGGTACAATTAGACACAGACTACAGTGAAGAGTTTCTTGCTGTCACAAGCTATAATGTCAAATGTTATTGTATGTCATAGCAAGAATCTTTTGGACAAAATATTAAGTGTCTTCAAANAGAAGATCAGGTGAATTGACAAGTCCTGATGGAAGATGTGGACGCTGAAACTCGCCACCAATCAAAACGAGACCATACTGTGTTTATCTAAACAAACCGTTGGTTATTTACCAATCACAATTTATGAGACTACAGAGACCTAATTACAGCATCTTCTATTAGCTGGTGTTAGTACAGATACAGAGCGTGTCGTGCTAATGAACACACGCAGAAGAGGTTAGACAGGAGCTTTAGACAAGAAGTGAAATATTACCTCTCCCAAATCAGGAAGAAGGAAGTGCTCTCACTCAGTACCTGGAAGGTTTGGAGGCCTCAGGTCAGCTAGAGGTTTGCTAATCAGGAAGGAAAATGACTCAAGATGCAGTGGATTTGACTGAAAAAGAAGCCTGAGGATATTTGGAGCAAAAAAACTTTCCCTCAATGTAACACCTTCCCATTCTCCTCTGCTGGCTTTGCTGGCTTCTTAAGTTTTGCTTTCGGTTTCTATTGCTGTGATAAACACCATCACAAAAAGAAAATTGGGGAGGAAAAGCTTATTTCATTTTACAACTCTCAGGTTACAGTGTATCACTGAGGGAACTCAGGGCAGGAACCTGGAGGCAAGAACTGATATACAGGTCATAGGGGAATACTACTTACTGGCTTGTCCTGTGGCCTGCTTAGCCTTCTAATAGCATCCAGGTTTATCTGCCCAGAGGAGGGAACACCTACAATGGCCTGGGCCTTCTCGCACCAATCACTAATTAAGAAAATGCCCCACAAACTTGCCATCGGGACAATCTGTTGGCATTTTCTCAATAGAGCTTTCCTCTTCCCAAATGATTCTAGCTTGTATTAAATTGACATAAAACTAGCCAGCCAAGTACATTGCTGAGAATAATTCCATATCATAAAAATGTTATTTGGCAAGTTTCAGGGATTAGTCAAACTAAAAGAATCTAACAGATACTCATCAAAAGAAAAACAGATAATACATTTTCGTACTATCAAAATCCCATTTCTACAACACATTGACAAACACATGTATCTCAAAACCATTCTCCACACCATCCTGGGGTGGTGTCTGAGGAGTAATCCCTTTGGTATTTTTCTTCTTACATTTATGTCACTGTATCTGACTTCTCCTCACTTGTCTCAAGAAACCAAATACGGAGGATAAGGAAGTGAAGAAATTTCAAAGATAATTGAGACATATTTTAACTCACCATGTCTTTGTAAGAGTAAAAAGAAAAGAAACACGGAACTCTGGACCTCTAGCTTTGAAATATTCTTTTTTTGTTAATTTTAATCCCCCTGTAGTATAAGCATTTGTCATTTTATTGAGCACATGACAAAACCAAGACAGGAAGACAAACTATCCAGGCTACGGCCACATGGGTAGCCAGCAGATGGAATGCCACTCCTGAGAGAAGCCAAATTCTTGGCTAGCAACTAAAACCATTTTTTGTCTTTTCCCCTTCCTCAGATATAGAAAATCTGCAGTTCTGGTAGCTGAACATAAAAANGAAGGAGATAAATTTACCTACGGTGTTTCCTGGATAAATACAAATGTGTGTTCACATCCCTGAAGACAAAGCTTTAGCAGAGAATGGAAAGTCTAAGTCNTTTAATGCCACCCAGAGGTTCAGATTAATTATCCTTTCAGTCAAGGTCACTGACAGTGTAAAGAATTTTCAGTCCCCCTAGAGCCAAGTGTTATCTTTCTTATACAGCAACCATGGATGCTTAAGTAAATCAATACATGGCAATTAGCAGGTAACGGGCAGGTTATTAAGTAGAAATAGGATATGGTGATCTGGCTGTAGAAGAGTCTGGTCAACCAGAAGGGAACACTGCTGCTGCTATCTTAACATTATAATGAAATATCCATTTCAATAGAAAGAGCAAAAATGCTACAAAAACGATTTAAAAAAACAACAACAGAAACTGAGCATTTCAAAATTTGCCTGACTAGGAAGTACTGGGGTGAGGGGATATTATATATTTTGGGAATAGCAGGCATCTAGAGGGAACTAGTTCTTCGATATGTATTTTAATTTTTTCAGTGGGCTTTAGTTTAGAGCAGGTTATGTTCAGTGTTTCAAGCCGCTTCACCCTTCCTACCTTAAAGCTCACTCTGAGCAGTGCTCTTCTGTGGNCTTTGACTAACATTTGACTAATGGCTTGTGTCCATTACACTCTCACCCAGAATGTCTTCACTGCTCCACAAGTCTCTGTGTTCTTTATCCTGTGCCTCTATAGAAGAGTAATTTTATGTTATATTTTATGTGAGAAGCCCTAGTGTGATTGCATTTTGATCATAAAATTCTATTTTCTGGACACATCAGGACTGCTGTAGAAGTAAAGCCAGATGATTATTCTCAGCACCATCATAATAACGAACTTAAGATCATGTCTTGATGTGATGGCACACACCTTTAATCCCAGCACTCAGAGGCAGAGGCAGGTAGATCTCAGAGTCTGAGACCAGCCTNGTCTACAAAGTGAGTTCCAAGACAGCCAGGGCTACACAGAGAAAGCTGTCTCCCCCCAAAATAAGTAAAACAAAAAAGAACAACAAAAGATCATGTCTTGAACTCACAGAATTTTGACTATATGTTAAATTAATAAATGATTGGAATAAAATTTTAAGTAATTAAGCATCAGACAGCTGACTAGAAATGAGTGACATTGACCAATTAGAGAACTGTTCAATGCAGGTATCACACCCCAGAGGCTAGGCATTAAGAGAAAGGCTTAAAAGATTGGGGGTGGTGTTGGAATTCCTGGCCACTCCCCCAGCTAAGTAACTTCACATTCGCACTTCGCGCATGTGCAAAGGGAAATCCCGCCTCTTCCTCCCTCTCCTTCTCTCTCTCTTCCTTTCTCTCTTTCTCCATGTGCGGCCGCAGGCTCTTTGTCTCTCTGTCTCTCTCTCTATCTCTGTCTCCCCCCCCACACACACACTTTCTAATAAAGCTCTGATACTGGGTTTTGTCGTGCCTCATGACCTTTTCTCGCACGNTAACCGCAGCGCTGCAAAATACAAACAAAATACTAACAGGTGGGGGGCTAGGAGTGGATGTGCTCAGGGAAGGGAGGGCTTGGAGGCAGAAGCAGAGCTTCCAAGCCCTTGCAGCAGGGNCACTATGTGTGGAGCAACCCATCTCCACCCTCAGAGAACAGTGCTCTGTGAGGCTGAGCTAGCGGTCTCGGCCTTCTCCACTCTCTTCCTTGTAGCCTAAGAACAGTTCCTTTCGCTTTAGACAAAACCTTTTAACTTTCTACAACTTCCTTGGGAATTCCATAAGAAGGACTTGGTCTTTCAAAGGAAGGAGAAAAGAAACAAGATAAGACATGCAAATGCTGTTTTTGATTTAATTCCCCACCCCACCCAACCCCAATCTATTTCATATACCGCTTCTGACTTTCCTGGGGAGATGTCAACAATGTCTGCTGAACTCAGGGCACAAAAAGTAAACTAAAGAAACAATTGCACCCAAGTTGGCCTTAGTGAACCAGCCAGTTCTTGGTGTTTCTTACAGAGCATGGGTGACAGAGAGGCAGCCTGGGTGAAGTCATGCAAATTCCATTCCTGGAGCACCCAGCACAGCTTATAGGCAGCTTGACAGTTTGGAGAGGCTTTTCTTAGAGCAATTGTTGCCTGTGTTTATAATCTTGGGGAAGGGCTTTGTGCATCTTGTAATTTTTAGAAGTTATCTGAGCTTTGTAAGTTTTACTTCCTGTGGCTTAGGAGCCTTCTTCCTTTTTCTAGGAGAGATTGTTTTAATAAGGAAAAAATATCTATACAACACATACCTATGGGTGGTCCAAAACAGCTTGACCACACAGCTGCCATGACAGGCTTAGAGGCCCAGACACAGCTTCTGTGACAGGCTTACTGGCAGGCAACACCTAGACCCAGGAAAAGCCATAAGCTGACCCTACCCAGTGGGGCCTGCATCTAAGAGGAAATACCTAACATTCCAAACATTCCCTATACCCCTAGACAAATGTCAGCCAATCAGGGTCTTGAACCCTGGAAATTCCCTTTCCCCAACCTCTGCTATGATAAAAACCCCACCCTGCCTGGGCTCTGGGTTCTCTGCTCTCACCACTGCTGCATTAGACAGATAGAGAGACCAAGCTCAGAGCTTAAAAATAAAGGCTCTTTGCTTTTACATATGGGATTCGGTCTCCATGGTGGTCTTTTGGGGGTCCCCGTGATCTAGGCATAACAATACCTTGCAAAGTAAAGAAATGTTGGGGCCTCCATGCTTGGTGTAGGTGAGGACAAAAGGAAAATAAAAACAAAACTTAACTTTATATCCCCCAAATCCTGTCTTATCACAGACATGACTGGACCCAAATATCCCAAGCTCATTTCGAAATTAATTTTAGAACGAAAATGTGTTATGTTAGCCAAACTCTTCTGTTTCTATTCATTTAGAAGGGTGGAGAATGTTATGCCCAGATCGCAGGGACCCCCAAAAGACCATCAATGAGATTGAACCCCATATGTAAAAGCAAAGAGCCTTTATTTTCAAGCTCTGAGCTTGGTCTCTCTGTCTGTCCCACACAGCAGTGAGAGCAGAGAGCCCTGAGCTCAGGCAAGGTAGAGTTTTTATCATAGCAGAGGTTGGGGTGAGGGGATTTCCAGGGTTCAGGACCCTGATTGTCTGACATTTGTCTAGGGGTATCTGTAAAACAGAAATAGGTGTGTGCTAGGCTCAGGGACATCTGGCCATCTTATCTAACCTTATCTAATGGTTGGAATGTTTGGGATGTCAGGTACTTCCCCTTAGATGTAGGCCCTTCCTGGGTGGGGTCAGCTTGCGGCTTTTCCTGGGTCTAGGTGTTGCCTGCCAGTAAGCCTGTCACAGAAGCTGTGTCTGGGCCTCTAAGCCTGTCACAGCAGCTGTGTGGTCAAGCTGTTTTGGGTCCCCCACAGAGAACAACTTCTAACGACAAGGATGAGGATAGGCCATGCTTGCTTTTGGTATTTACCAGTAGGTTTCAACCACGAAGCAATAGGGCAGGTTAAGGATGTGACTATAGCTGGCTCAGTGGTCACTAGGATTGATCCTGAGACTGACTATCTAAGCAAACCAAAGAAACTGGCCACTTGCCCAAGGAAGTAAGTCTTTAAGTGTAGGAAGGAAAATATAAAGGTTAAAATGCATATCTTAAAATCTTAACGACAATTTGTAACAAGCAGAATTCCACGAAGTTGGTGATAAAACATAGGAAACTGATTTCTTTTTAAAGGTATACATCATTCAAGGTTATGTATCCTTTGCCTTCTGATAAAATATATTCCATGTAACTGAGTGAAGGAAAGTGAGCCCCAAGCAGTCTGCAGGCTACTGTTTACTGTCTTCAACAGGCTTTTGTCTCAAATTCTTCCAAGAACCATTTGAGAAAACAGTGAAAGAAAAAAAACCTTCTTTGTCACACAGAACAACAGTTTAAATGGGAAAAAACCAGACTTTCCTTACAGTGGTAGCGTATGTAAGAGGAAGTTTCTATCCCACAAGCTGCTCCCAAGTAACCACACAGAAACTTAGTATTACTTGTAAACACTCACCCAATAGCTCAAGTTTGTTACTAGCTAACTCTTANGTTTTCATTTAACTCATATTTCTTATCTGTGCTTTGCCACATGGCTTGGCACCTTTTCTTGTACAGCATACCGGTCTTGCTTTGCTCTGTGTCTGCTTGCAGCTCCTGACTCCGTCCTTCTTCCTGCCAANGTTCTCAGTTTGGCTCTCCTGCCTAACCTTATCCTGTTCAGCTATTGGCCAGTCAGCTTGTTTATTAAACCAATCATAGTGACATATATTCACACAATGTAAAGGAATATTCCACAACTGTATGTTGTTGAGAAAAATTCAGGAATTTTTCTCCTAAAGTATATATTTGTGTCTTAGTCGGTGGTCTATTATTGTGGAAAGACCATGACCAAGGCAATTCTTATAAAGGAAAGCATTTAATTGGGACAAGCTTACAGTTTCAGAGGTTTAATCCATTATGGTCATGGTGGGAAGCTTGTCAGCATACAGGCAGACATGGTGCTGGAGAGGTAGCTGAGAGTTCTACATCCGGATTGGCAGGCAACAGGAAAAGAGAAACTGGGCCTGGCTTTAGCATTTGAAACCTCAAAGCCCATCCTCAGTGACACATTTCCTCCAAGAAGACCACACCTACCCCAACAAAGCCACACCTCCTAATGCCACTGTCTAAGCATTCAAATATATGAGCATATGGGGGCCATTCTTATTCAAACCACTATAGTCTGATTAAATTATTCCCACCCAGAACAATCTCACTCTCTCACAATAAATTTATTTGAGACCATAATTATAACTGCAAAACATCTTTACCTTTGCATATTTTCATCAAAGCAATTTAAAATTCAAGCTAAATAAGAAAAAAATCAGTTGCTTAAAGTTAGTCTCATACAGCTTGTAAGAACATTGCAATATTACAATGTTAATATATTGCCAAACATCTTTGTAGCCAAGTAGACACTTCACAGACATAAGATATTTGTAAACTATAATCATGGAATCACTGAATCATAGAACACTAGAGAATAAGTAAAAATATGTGAGTTTTAGTCTCTTCTAGCTTCCTATAAGTATATTCATGGTAAAAGTAAAACTGTGTCCACATAATTTTTCAGAAATGTTAGCATTCAATATCAAATAGAAAGTAAAAATTAATTAACTGTTTTTGTTTACTGTATTGAAAGTATTCAAAGGAAAATAAGGCAACTACAAACTTCCATCCTTATCACAATCACCCTTTCTGCTCTGATGCAGTGGATGTATGAAGGATCACTCAGGGCATAGACACAGTGCTTTCAACAGACACCATTGCAAGTGAACATTTTGATCTGTGCAAATACCAGGTTCATGCCTCATTTTATTCATTTATTCATTTTTTAGGCTTTTATACATTGAGCATAATACATTTCCTTTTAAACTGTTCTCAAGGTATGTAAGGAGTAACAGAGGTGATTTATAGTAGTTTCAACACTGTCTCTTTAAATTTTTATAGTCTCAACCTATGAAAAATGAATGTTCAGAAAATAATAGTATGTCTTTGGGGAAGTATGCAGTGAGGGTTAAATAAATGCAAAGAAGGCCTAGGAGGTACACTGGAAAACAAAGGAAAGTGTGAGGGTGAAAAAAAAATCTCTTTTCTGTAACCAGTGTGTGGCCAGTGCCCACACACTGGGGCAGCAGTAAGGGTAAACCTGTCCTCACCTCTCCAGTAACAGTTGGAGCCTTCTGTCCCAATCCCTGCTGGTAAACCAGGACACCGCCTACATTAGTAACAGGATAAGGAAATGTAACCCAAGAGCGTGGCCATTACCTGTTGGCACTGCCAACAAGAGTTTCAACCCGGCTCAGGGAAGCTTCTCTTTGCAATGAATGACAGTTAACACAGAAACTCAAGGCTCTTCAAGGTACTAACCTGTTGGTGTTCTGCTCTCTGTAAGGTACCCGTTTGAGCCCTTCCAAGGCTCTGGGGACATTACAGAAGAGGACGCAGCAAAGAATGTAGGAGCCACAGGATGGGGAGGAGGGCCATGAACTGCTGTTTTCTAGGTGTTACACTCCTCAAGTCACAGCAGCTTCAGTGACCCGAACAGGGTCTACACAAGATTGGGTCCCATCAACATTAGTTCATGGGTGGAGGTGGGGCACAGGGGGCCTATCCCTCCCTGGAGAGCTGCTGGCAGTAGAGCTGCTGGCAGGTGAGAGGAGGAGCCACTGGTGAGTTATCCACTCTTTAGGGGGTAGTGCCACACCCATGTCCATGCTGGCTGACCTCCTCAAATTCAGTGGACTACAAAACAAAAATGAAAACAAAACCAAACAACAATACCCACAAAGAGAACAAAATGGGAAAGGACTTGGGAGAATTGGATGGTGTTTAGTGTAACCATACATGTGTTATATACATGTATATTAAGATCAATCCACATGAGTCTATTTCATGGGTAATAGGCATTTATTAAGATATAAANTGAGGAAATACACTCATGATTACAGAACGGAGTAGACAGCTGTAGTCATCCTCTGATCTGACCTAGAGCAAATCCACCTCACAGGCAGAAGCAGGGAGAAGGGGCTTGTGACCCTTCTCCCTCTTCTTTTAAGAGATCCTGTACAACAGCAGGAAGCACCGCCTCCTTCGGGGCCCTACAGCCCAAGGTCATGGGCCGAGAAAACACTACTACACATGTATGAAGTTATCAAGAACTAATTTTTTAAAGAAGAAGTTCCCAACAACCTAACAACCTGTAATATCTGCCTGGTGGATTTCTTATTGAGGCTCTANGGAGAGGCAATTTATNCTTGTGTTTTATAAACATGTAGCCTCTGTAGTTTCTTCATAGTGCTTGCCTATTTGTTGACTTGATTTTCATTCACTCCCACAAAAACAAAAGCTTTCATACTTGAGATTGTATCTAACTGACTGTAGCCCCTGAAAGCAATCCTGACCATCCCCAATTAAATGATCCATTAAATGTCTGTTGAACAAAGAGAAGGGGAGTTCTAAAGGGAAGCACACACCCAATTCAATGATGATGTGGTAGAGTTATTATTTGACCAAGATTTGAATGGCAAGTTGGAGTAGTGGATGAGGTTTTACAAGAGTAGAGGGAGTGTATGGTACACATGTGTACTGGGAAAAGGGCAGTAGTNCGGTTGAGGTGGGAGATGGAGAGTGTGCACAGGCCAGGAGGGGACCAAAGGTCCCAAACACAGAAAAAGCCTAAGAGGTTAGAGTGACAGGTGGCAACAGAAGGAAAGTAGACTACAACATATACAACCTGTAGGAAGTTTGAATTTTCAGAAGAGCAAGGAGGAACCATTGAAATGGCTCAATAAAGAAGGAAGTATAATGCTGTTTGTTTGCTCAGAAGATTTCTAACTAATGTCTTAAGAAGAGAGATATGGGACTAAGATTTTGCTTAGTTTGCAGTTTGAATCCACTTTAGTGTTCCACAAACGAAGCCAAAGAACTTCAGCGAGCTTTAAATACTCGGGAGTTCCTTGGAATGAAACTGAAACTGCTTAAAGAGGAGCAAAGAGGAGAGGAAACAGGGTCAGGGAGGCCTTGTGCGGGAGGAGGGNGACTAGTCTCTGCAGCGGAATGTGTGGCATCTCTGAAGGAAGCACGACTGAAGGACACAGAGGCAGAGGGATGTTCTGTCTCCCCTTCCTGGGGTATCTCATTGGTCTGGAAAGGTTTGTAGAGCAAAGACACTAGTTATCAGTACAATGCCTGAGGCCTGACACAATTAGAGATCTCAGCAACAAAACCAGGTGACCTTCAGTTACATTCTCTGTAAGTTAACAGCAAAATGGTTTATTTTAAGCAATTCTTATATTTAAACAAGAAAGCATTAGATCCATAGGACACCAAACTTTGAAATAACCTGATTTTTTTGTTTTACATTATTAAAGAACCTACACAGATAATCAATTCTAGAAGGTTCCTTTAATTATACTAATCNTATAGATTAATATCTCAGGTTTTCTTTTCATTTCTGGAGCAAGAGGAACACCCTTTAAAACATAGTTAATTTTTCATTTCAATACATGCATCTGAACATTTCAAGGTGCTTTGAGGAATGCAGGGAAGCTGACAATAGGCAAATATTGGAATAAGAAGACTCAGTATCTTAAATATGAAAGAAAAATTGGATTTCATTACATGATATGGAAAGGATTACAAAACCCACNGTGCAAAGGCAGACTGTTTGCTTCCTTTTGATGTGGCTGTGGAGTGGAACTGCAATTAGCCGTAATAAGACTTGCACGTGAAGCTCAAAGGGGCTTGGTGCAAGATTGCAGCAGGGCTTAAAATGCTACAAGCACAATCTGGTCTCATTACAACATATAATTTTATTGACTCTTTAGATAGAATAATTTTTATGTTATCAGAGTTTCCCCAGCCCATTACTTCACAAATGCAATTATAAATGCATTATAAATGCACCCAAGCTGATAAAAAAATCAAAGTAGCAAATTGATTTGAAGGGAAGAATGGGGTCAGGAAGGAAACGGTGGTCAAGTTGTAAATGGAATATTGCCCACCCTTACAGGTCAGAGAAAACCTGCTTACACTAAGGGATGAGTCTGCCTGATACAAAAGCATCTTTTCTAAGAGCAGGGCTGATGAGAGGATTCAACCAAGAAAGGTGCTTGCTGCCAAGTTTGGTGACCTGAGTTTGATGTCTAGGGCCTACATGGTAGGTCTCCTCTGACCTCCACATACACATTGTGGCACGTGGAAATCCATACACATATACAAATAAAAAAATAACTGCAATAAAATAAATAAACATCTTCTGGTTTTAGCATGCTACATTTTTCTTGGTCGATAGACAACTTTTTTCATTATCACACATTAGTTATACATAATAAATTTCATATCTTTTCATACATGTATATAAAGCATATTGATCATATTCACTCCCCAGTATCCCTCCCTATTCCCCTTCACTTCTGCTGATCTACCTTCCACTTCCCAAACTAGCTCGTTTTCTGCTTTCAAGTTGTGTGTGTGTCTTTCTGTCTGTCTGTCTCTATGAATTTAATTAGTGTTGCTTACAGCACAGGCAACTTACCAGTGGGTACACCACTGTAGAAAATGTTTCCCCATCTTCCAGCAACTATGAATCATTAATCAATCTTCAGCAAGAGGTAGGGGTCTCAGGAACCCCATCCTCATCCATGAAGGAAGGTTGGTGGGTGTCTTAGTTAGGGTTTCTATTGATGTGAAGAGACACCATGACCATGGCAACTCTTATAATGGAAAATATTTAATTACGGTAGCTGACTTACAGTTTCAGAGGTTCCATCCATTATCATCATGGTGGGAAACATGGTGGCATGCAGGCAGATGTAACCCTATAGGAGTAGTTGAGAGTCCTACATCTTGCAGGCAACAGGAAGTCAACTGAGACACTGGGTGGTATCCTGAGCATAGGTTACCTCAAAGCCCACCCCCACAGTGATATACTTCCTCCAACAAGGCCATACTCACTCCAACAAAGCCACACCTCCTAATAGTGCTACTCCCTATGAGACTATGGAGGTCAGTTACATTCAAACTGCCACAATGGGCCAGATTTGGGCAGGTCTTGTACAGATCAGCACAGTTACTGTTAACTCATGAGTGCAAAGGCCATGCCATCTTTAGAAGACTGATTTCTATGACACTTCTCTTCCTAGTCTCTTATATTCCTTCTGCCTTTTTTCTGTGATATTCCTTCAGCCTTGGAGGGGTGAATATAGATGTCCCATCTAGGGCTGAGATCTCAACTGCCATTTATCATCAACCCCTCAATCAGTGATGAGTGTGCTGTAAGCACTACCTAATGCAAAAAGAAGTTCCCCCAACCAAAGCCCAGAGTAACACGATNTGAGCATAAACATGNCCATTTAGCAAAACAACAGTAGTANCTTCCCCGCTATGGCTTATAACCATGCTAGCAACAAGCTTTGGGACAGTTTTACGGTATCAGACAGGAACTCCTTCCTGTGGAGTGAGCCTCGAATCCAATCGATGACTGCTCCCAGTATAGTCATACCACCATTGTGTCAGTGGGAACATCCTGCCTGCAGGTTGGCACTTTTATGAGTTTCATTCTGTGGCTGAGACAAATACATGGCTAAAAGCAACTTAGTGGAAGAAGAATTTATTCAGCTTACTCTTTCAGATCACAGTCTATCACTGAGGGAAGGCAGATAAGGAATCTAAGGAAAGTTCCTTGTTGGCCTACACATACTTAGCCAGCCTTCTAACATAGCCCAGGACACCTGCCCNGGGAATGGTATGGCCCACAATTGCCTGGGTCCTCTTATATCAACTGGCAATTATACTACAACCCTCACTCTCACTCTCTGCATGCCCCCAAGACATGCCCACAGGCTAATCTGCTCTGTGTAACCCCTCAGTGGACATTCCGTTTCCAGGTGACT